>PVJH01012751.1:0-63064 GCA_004026705.1 Nesogale talazaci
TATTGCTATTATTTTTATTATTCTGTTACATATTGTATAGTACATTGAGGGGGTTTCTTGCTGTTGTTATCATTGTTTTATTTGCTTAAGTTGCTCCATTTTAGGAGACCTTTCTTGTACATATTGCTACCTCTACAGGTCTATCTAGACAAGATAGACTGGACAAAGAGGTTGGAGGCAAAAATGACAGGACTGATGGTTCCAGGGTAGGGGACATTGAAGATGGGGAGGAGGGGGAAAGGTGGTGATGCCATCCCAGGAAAAAGGGAATAACAATTGATACAAATGCAGGGACAAGGTGGGTGAGAGAAGGCCAATAGGGATTGATTAAGACTAATGTAACAGAGAGAAAATATTGAAACCCAAATGGAGAGTGAGCATGATAGTGGGACAAGAGGAAATAGAGCAAATGGGGCAAATGGAAATAGAGGAAGGAACTGGGGGATAATGAACATTTATAGAGGTTCAAATACAGGTATGCACATAGGGGCATATATTTATAAGTGAGGATGGGGAAAGAGATTAATGTATATACTTATAGGGTTAGTAGTAGGACAAGAGATGGGCATTGGACCTCCACTCAAGTATCTCCTCCGTTCAAGAACACTTTGTGCTATTAAATTCCAAGATGTTCACCTTCCTGACATGATCACTGAAGACAAATGTGTGCATAAGCAAAGGTGGCGAAGAAAGCTGATGGTGCCCGGCTATCAAAAGATGGAGTGTCTGGGGACTTAAAGGCTTGAAAGTAAACAAACAGCCATCTAGCTCAGAAGCAACAAAGCCCACATGGAAGAAGCACACTAGCTTGTGGAATCATGAGGTGTCAAAGGGATTAGATATCAGGCTTCAAGAACTAAAAAGCATAACATTGCATGCTCACTTTCCTGATATGATCACTGAGGACAAATGTGTGCATAAGCAAATGTGGTGAAGAAAGTTGATGGTGCCCGGCTACCAAAAGATATAGCATCTGGGGTCTTAAAGGCTTGAGCAAACAAATGGCCATTCAGCTCAAAAGCAATAAAGCCCACAGAGAAGAAGCACACCAGCCTGTGTGATCATGAGGTGGTGAAAGGATCTGGTATCAGGCATCAATGAGCTAAACTTATTATTAATGAGGGGGAGTACAGATTGGGGACCCAAAGCCCATCATTAGGTGAGGTGACATCCTTTTGCAGAGAGGTTACAAGGAGGAGATGAGCCAGTTAAGATACAGGGCAGGAGCTATGAAATATGCAACCTTCCTCTAGTTCCCATGCTGCCTCCCACCCACTATCATGACCCCAATTATATCACATAAATCCAGCTAGACCAGGAGATGTACAGTGAAGTTGGAAACATGGGAAACTTAGGATAGATGATCCATCAAGACTAGTAATAGGAGTGGTAATACCAGTAGGGTGGAGGGATGGAGGAATATAAAGGGAGAACCAACTTCGGGGATCTACATGTAGCCTCGTCTCTGGGACACGGACAACAGGGAAGTGAGTGTTGGGACACATTGTACAGTGTACAGAATGAAAAAAATAATTTGTAAATTACTAAGGGTTCAAGGGGAAGGGGGAGGGAGGAAGGGTAATATAGGGAGCTGATAATGGGGGCCTGGAGGGAGGGAGAATGTTTTGAGAGTGATGATAGCAATGGGTGTGTAAAAGTGGCCTGCATACAACTCATGTTGTTAGGGATTGTGATGGGAGTTGTATGGGCCCCCAATAAAATGATTCATTAAAAAAAAAAGGAGGGGGAGGGGAGAGGGGATTTTTTTTTTAAAGAGGAGCTTGTACCAAGGGCTCAAATGGAAAATGTTTGGAAATGTATGTGGCAACATGTGTGCAAATGTGCTTGATACAAATATACTGAATGTTGTAGTAGCTGTAAGGGACCCCAATAAAATTATTAAAAAAAAAACTTCTGGAAGTTAATGTATCAGGTGAATTTTTTGTATCAGCATTTAGTAAAAGCCATATCTATCCCATCATTTTGACACTGGTCTTGTATAGTTAAAATGAGATTTAGTTCAATTTGGAAGTGGACTAAGATTGTGATGTCAGGAACAGTGTGTTTCCAGAGCTTTGAGAATTTTACAATTATATGAAAAGTGGGCCTACACACAAGCTCTTCAATGACATTTTTTTCTTTTTCTTTTCTTACGTAACATTTTTCTAAAACCAACATTAAACTTTTCTGGATCCTATTGCTATTATTATTTTCCATTGAGTCAATTCCAACTTACAAAAGACTGTATGGGTGCAAAGGAACAGTACTGGATTGAGTTTTCAAGATGGTGATCTTGAAGAAGTATGTTATCAGGTTTCACTTTTGAGGGACCTGTGTTTAGGATGACAATACCTAGATGTGTTCATTGATGACTTTCCAAAATTAAGTGAGCTGTCTGCTGCCTTCAAGTCTGAGGGGCACTAGCTGCATTGGGTCCATCTAGAAGATAGAGGAAACTAAAATCCGACATATTAAAACACCCTTGGGTGAGAATTCTTCAAACATATAATTCCCAACACTGGAACTTTTAAACATTGTTTTCATAGATGAAAATTTTAATTATGCATTTTAATGTCATAAATATGCAGCTGTATGTAATAAATTACTTGGATATAAATAGATTATTGCTATGAATATCTTGGAGAAAAGTTAACAGGATAAGTTCTGCCTCAAGGAATTGGATGTGATAGACCATGCAACTATCATATAAATATGCTACCATGTATATATCTGTATACCTACATCTCACACGTTTGTCTATATATTTGACAATAGCAATATAGTAAAATATAGACATTGTCTAATATACAAGTAAATATACTGAGGAGAAAAATTCAGTTTATAAAGTACAGCTAAATTGACCTCAAAACTAGAGGGTAAGATTTCCCTAAAATAGCTAGATTGTGAAAAAATATATCTAGGTTAGATGATTCATTTTTGGAAATAGCTAACTTAAAACAAAAAAAAGCAAAACCTTCTTACACAGTCTGTTCCTGAACATTAGAGACACAATTTTTCATTAAAAAGTATTCCTGTAATGCATTATAATACTCTGCTTAGAATTGTAACCAATTTAGTTCCAATGATACAATATTCTAAAATCTTGCTAGAAGTATGGTTCAAATGATTAAAATTTAAGGGAAAAAATCATCTGTCTTTTGACTCTTTTCCTGTGTCTTATACCAAGTTCTCCTGAGAAGCAGACAACTACCAAATAACTTTGTCCACATAGATGGTTTACTAACAGGTGTTCTTGTCAGGCCCCAGGTAGGGTTGTGGGAAAGTGAGAGAGAGATGGGAAGGATGGGCATGGTTGAAAGCACTGCAAAGCTAAGGTTAACAGCGATGCAATCCCACTGGAGATCCATGGGAGGTGGCATGGAACCCAAAACAAACTCACTTCCATCAAGTCAATGCCAACTCATAATGACCCTACAAGATTAGGGTAGAATTGCCCCCATTGGTTTTCATGACTAGAAATCCCTCTTTCTCCCTCAAAGCTGTGAATCACAGTCCAACTCATTCTACACTGCCAGGGCTCCAAAGTGACCCACCCCCTGGGGAACAAGGTAGGACCTTAAATTAAGGTGTACTGAAATTAGAGCTTTAATTGCTTTAGCAATTTTCCCTAAAGTCAGACTTGGACAGAAAATTTTCTAGTAGAGAATATCAGGTGATTTCAGCAGATATCAGGGGTGCATAACAGAACAGTGGGTGCCCTGACGGTAGTTGTCTACACTCAGTTGCAATGCAATCCCACTGGAGATCCATGGGAGGTGGCATGGAACCCAAAACAAACTCACTTCCATCAAGTCAATGCCAACTCATAATGACCCTACAAGAATAGGGTAGAATTGCCCTCATTGGTTTTCATGACTAGAAATCCCTCTTTCTCCCTCAAAGAAGCTGTGAATCACAGTCCAACTCATTCTACACTGCCAGGGCTCCATTCATGTTCGTTCATGTTCTTAGGAGTCCAGGTGGCCAAGCAGTTATCCATTGAACTGCGATCCATATGGTTGGCATTTAAACCCACAGGGGTCCCAGTGTGTCGGTATTGACTTGATGGCATTGAATATAGTTTTTTTAGTGTTATTGCTTTGCATTTATGTGTTTGAGGGAATGCCTGTATATATCCTTCTTCTACACACACACACACACACACACACACACACATGAATGCACACACACGTGTGCACCCTAAGATCATCTCTTTTCCTCCCCTTAGAACACACAGACAGTATATGCTACTCCTGGTCTTCTCACTTGCTTTTTCACCAATCTCTCTAGAATCTCTTATCATGGTGATCTATGTTTGTCAGAGTAGAACTGTGCTCAAGAACTTTCGGTAGTTCAGTGGCTGCATATTGCTTTTATTTCATAGAAGTTTACTAAATCTTTTTTTTTTAAGAGGGGCCCCTGGTTGGACTTAAACTTCCTACTTTTTGATTAGCGTCTGGATGTGCTATCTTTTGACTTTTTTCTCTCTCTCAATGTATGCATATTCATATATAGATATACACATACAATCTGTGTGCCTATATAAATATATATCATATGTACATACACGTGGGATGAAGATAGAACTTTTCCACAATTGCTTACTCCAAAATATTAAGCAAGCGATTTACCAACATTTAGTGTTCTAGTTAAGTTAGCTATTCTCCCTGATGCTCCCAGTTATCTGAGGGCTTTGCATGATAGTTATTTGCTTCCCTTGAGGCCTGTGGGTGGGATTCAAGAGCCATTGTCAATGACCCCTAATAAGACAGACCTATTCCTCTACCCCCAGGAGTCTGAGGTCTTCCCTTACCACATCCCTCTCCCCTTAGTCACGTAGACATCCCCAAGCCATTATCACCTTATAGCCCTTAAGGCAGCCCCTTCTTGTGAAATGTCCTTCCTGACTGGTGGCAATAGGACTCATGTGTCCCCCATAGGTTTTTTAAGATGGAAAAATAAATGTTCACCACTCTCACTCCTGTCTCTCCCCTGCCTCTCTTGCCCCTGAGCGCGGGATGTTCTCGGTCCCTCTCCCTCATCATGTAATCCCCTCTCCTGCCTCTCTCTCCACGTGGACCACCATAAGGGGCGGAGGTAAGCATGCTACCCTGATGTGAAATGTATCTAACTCTTACTGTTGCTTTCTCTCTTATGTTCTCTATATCATTGTTATAATAAATAATAATTATCACTGTACTACAACTCCCTATTGAACTTGTGATATGTGTATCAGAAACTGGCCACTTCTGATACATACACATACAATACATATTATATTTTAAATCCAGAAAACTGGAGGTCAGAGAATGAGCCAGATTGGCTGTTCACAGAAGGTTCCATTATGGAACTGGCTACATTGTGTCTCCATAACAAGTTGACACAACACCTTAACTATCATACCAGTATTTCTCTGAAAGGGAAGCATCATAAACAATGGGCTACCAAGAGGTAGATGTGTTCCAGTCACAGCACAAACAGACCCATAAAGAGGAAAGGTTGTGACAAAGGATTTTGGAATGCTCAATGTACTTTGGTTGCTGACTGTATGGAGGGCCAAGAATTATAATACTTGCTTAGTATGAGAGTGTTTTGAGAAAGTTAACCAAAGCTCCAAAGCTTTAGCAAACCCTCTCCACCCCTAGAAATTTATGCTCCTTCTATTAATCAAACAATGGCAATATTGTGAGAGTTTTGATGAGGAAGCATTCAGTGTGCAATTTACAGTTTACATTCAGCTCTTCCTCACTTTTTACTGTTTTCTGCAATCAATTAAATATACAAAGGCCACCCATTTTAAAAAAATTAATAATGCAAGAAAGTCTGCATTGATGGAGTTCAATTCCCAGGACCCGAGTTCTTTAAGGATGGACTCCATGGCTGGTCTCGCTACTCAGAACCATGGCTTGACCTTGATTTAATGTTGAGAAATAAAGTTTATATAATTATTTTTCTTTTAACTATATTTTTCATGGACTTCTGTAAGTGTCCTTATATATGATTATATATAAAATCAAAGTGGCTTACCTACTTTGAGATAAGTTATCTTTATAGCCCCAAACCTTCTGACTGGTGGATATTGATATCATCAGCCCCTGCAACAGAGCTGAAAGAAAACTCCAGCCTTGTAGCTGACCCAGGGAGTTGTAGTCCACCTGCCTCTACAGCTGTGTGAGCTATTTTTTAAATAAATCTCATCATATATAAGCTTCCCTGGTTTTTCTTTTCTAGGTAAACCAGACTAAGGCAACTGAGACTGTAATGTTTCATCTCCTACTACAATTTTCTGAGGAAATGGTTCAGGGTCTTAATCCCACTTGCTTAAAATCCCATGTAAACTTCTGCTCTTGTCTGCAGCTGACCCGAGCACAATACTTTTGGCCTACACTTAGTGTAAAGCTTGCTCAGCTCTACACAGTCATGACTGTGCAAACCGAACCAACTGAGATGTCAGTAGTATTGGCTAGTATTTCTACTCTTTGTCTTCTGTCTGCTTAGTCAGAACATGGCTGTGAGGATGTAGATGATCAATAGATGTAGATGATCTGCTATAAAGGGTTCCATCGTCAACAATATAGGGACTCTTATTAAAATCAGTTATCCACTTGTAAATGGTTGACTTCTTGGGGGGGTTTGCCTCATACACTTTTCATAGTCTTTGATCCAAGCCTTACCATCAGTTTGGTGTTTGTCCTTGATTCAATTTTAGCCTAACTTATGTTGCCGATTTCTTATTCTGAGTGCCTCAAACTAGATTCTGCTCAAACATTCATAACAAGTTAGTGGGATTTTAGTCTGTTGCAAAAATCATTGAAATCCATGCACAGCTTATTTTGCATACATATTTTCCAGAAACATTTTAAAGATTCTTTGTCTATATGTAGATTTTTCTTTAAATTTTGATCACTGTAGTTTAAAAAACAAATTATATACTCCCATTTATCATGTAGAATTTTAAAATTTTTATGTAGCCGATTTTTAAAGATTTTTATTTTTTGTAAATTTAATCCTGTATTATAATGAGAAAAATCACTCCTCACAGTATGGCTTAAACTATTTATCCATTGATTTCATATAAATTTAAAAAATTGATCATATGTATATGAAGGATGCAAATTATGATTCCAAGTTTGTCATCATCACAACCTCCTGAATAATTCCCAGTTGCCTCAATATATGAAGTAATAAATCTTTCGCTACTACTTTTAAAGGCTATGTTTATTGGACACAAAATTCTCATATATATGGCCTATTTCTTTTATATTTATTTTGGTGATTTTTCTATTTCATTATATACCTGTAACTTATGAGACTTCAAGGTAGATTTTAACATCAATTGGGAATATTCTTTTATTACATTAAAAACAACAAATTTTCTCCGGATTTTCTTATTTTTTTCCCCACAAATGTATTTCAGCAACTTCTCAAAAGTCATTCATATATATATTATATAATATATACATGCATTTATTTTTTCCTGGCATTTTACCTCAACAAGAAAAATATTTTCCCCCCATTTCTTCAAGTTCTCTTTGTGTTCCTTAGAAGCAAGTGAAATGATTATTTATATAGATGGGTCACTTTTCTTCTTAAATTTAGTCACTGTAATCCACACCTATCAATCATCTCTCTGTATTATTATTATTTTCTTTTAATTTTATATCCAGATTTCTTTCTGAATTCTTTTTGTGTATGTAATATATTAAAATATAATTTCAAAATAGACATTGATTTTTATCAAATATTATCTTTAGCCTTACATTTTGTTCTTTTGATAATAGAACAGAAGTCATAATAGAAGTTTCCAAAGTGTAGTTAGTTATTCAGTGAGGACACGTTTGTCAGTTTTCTCAATATTTCTGGAAGGTAGAGGCCCCCAAAGGGGCGACACACAAAACAGTTCACTTTTCATGTTGAAACTGTGAGTGAACACCGGTGTATGATGACAGCATCACTAAATTTCTTTGTCCTATTTCTAAGCCCTGAGCACCAGGGCATTTTCTCATGTACAGGCTGGGTAAACCTTTAGTGTAGCTATTAACATAGCTATTTAACTAATAATTTCATTTAATATCTGCAAATGAAGCATCAGAGCATATGTTCGATTTGACTTGAGGCATTCTAATTCAACTTTGCACATTTTTATTTTCTGGAGAGCTGTTTTAGGTTGTTATTAAAAGAAAAAAATATAAAATGACAAGAGGTGAAGGCCTGTCCAGGCAGATAATATAAAGACTTCATCTTTATTTCCTCTTACTAAAACTGTGGGAGGAACAAGAAGTCATCGACGCTTATTTTTATATATTCTGTGTCCTGGGGTGGTCCAGATGGTTTGCACTTAGTTAATTACCTAAAATTCAGGGGTTCAAATCCATCCAGAGGTGCCATGAAATGCAGTCCCCATGATCTGTTCTCATAGATAATAGTCAAGCAAAGCTAGTTTAATATTTTTACTGTAATAAATGGGATGTTATGAGTTGACTCTAAATGGCAATTATTGCACAATCATATTATTAATAATACTATGAGGCAATAAAACATCAAATTCTTTCCCATATTCCAATTATGTACCATATTTGTCAGACCACAAGACATACTTTTTCCCCCCAAAAGTGAGGAAAAAATGAGGGTGCGTCTTATGGTCTGAAGATGTGGTACCCCAGAACATTTGTTTATGATCCCATGAGCCCGTTTATCGTCCACTGCTTTTTGCATGCTGTGGATTGCTGTGTGTTCAGAGGAAGTCCCGTCTCATGTAGTCTCCATGTCAGTCAGGTCACATGGTCAGTGCAACACACACCTCCCCCGATTTGTTAATGAAAGTGATGATGATTCTTAATACCACTATTGAGTTTATGCTATTAAATATTAACATAATTTGCTTTATTTTAATAACTATTTTAGTATACTGGTACTATTTGGTTCAGAATATTTTTTTTTGTTTTCCTGCTCTAAATACGGTACTTAAAATAAAGTAGTCTAATAGACATTATGTCACTTGAACATTTTATAGTTTGGCACAAATACTATCAAATAGCTTAGTAGTTTTGATATTTCTCACATACATATAACCGAATATTTTGACTGATGCTCATCAACATAACAAAACCCAAACCCATTGCTGTTATGGAATCAATTAATTACATGAGGTATGCATTCACTCGATCATTTGTTGCAGTTAAGTGTATTTTATCTTCTGTTTTAAAATAATTCCTTTTAAATAGTATACTTGTATACTCTTTCTTTTTATAAATAGCTACTACTAGAAATTCTTATATATGAGCACTACACATTGTCTAAATAATTCTCCTACTTTATTTTTATTTTGAACATTTGCTTATTGCAATTCTTATCTATATATTCACCCTCTGTTTTTTACAATTCTTAGGGATTTTTCTACATACATCAAGAAGTTTGCAAAATATTAATTTGTATAATTTAATATATTTTAGTATGTCCCAGTTGCTTAGCAAAAGGTGTGAAGTGAAACTCTGGTATTATTTTTACAAATGAAAATCACTGTTACAAGATTTTCTGGGTAATATTGACCTTCATGCATGGTATATTCTTCATAATTTTAAAATACTATGTCATTAAAATAATGGACACTGTAGATTTTGTTGTCATTGGACATTATATTTTTGAACTACTTAACACTATCTGAATTTCTCTATTTTGTTATGCAACATAGTAACTGAAATGACTTTTTAAATGTTTTTCCTTTTAAAAATTATTTTAGCTATTTAGCCCTGACATAATTCCAGAGATCTCCCACAACTAATTTCTAGTATTAGAAATGTATTATTCTAATTAGAAATGTATTATTCTAATACATTTTTTATTCTAATACATTTTTGCTTAAATTAAATTGAATTAATAATACATTTAAAATACATTTTAAACTTCAACTCATGTGGACTGTTGGGTCCTTGGTCAAAGAAGATAATGTGTTAATCTGGGTTGACTAGAGAAACAAATCCAGAGATATTCATATGTACATAAAAGAGAACTTTATATCAGAGTAATTGTATATTAAGAAAACATTCCAGCTCAGTCCAGATTAAGTCCATAAGTCTGATATTAGCCCATATGTCTGTTACCAGTTTATAAATTCCTCTTCAGATTCACACAACACATACAATGATGCCGACTGCAGGAAGTCCACAGGCCAGTGGATAGAAAGTCTTGTAGATCCAGTGGCAGTGGAAGCATCTCAGTGCTAGTTGGTCTCCATGTGACTCTTCCCCTTCCAGAGCTCTGACTCCATTAGCATCGGTCCATGTGACTTCTCAACAGGGATGCCTTGCAAGGAGAGTGTGTGTCCCTCCCCCAGGGAAGAAGACTGTTGTTCTAAGAACCCTCAGGAGAAGGCCATGCTACATAGAAGCGTCATCGGCTATGACATGATTGATAGGCTAGACTCCACCCCTTGACTCATTGACGGGAGATTATTTAACTGCCACAGACCACCCCTTGTCAACCTGACACCTTAACAGAACTTTTTAGCCATATATAATTTTTAAACAAAACAAAAATAAAACCATATCTGTAACAGGATAAAACTAAAATGCATATAATTCAATATGTGCCAGAGCCACATTTATGCATAATATTCTATAAGTGAACAAAATAACAATATTCTATGCCTAACGATGGCAGCTAAGTAACACCTACACATCTATGAAAGTTTGTAAGCCATGCCTTTACCCTCCCAATTTTGGGCATTCAGTTTCCATATTTCCCACTTTCATCAACCCAGTACTCTGAGGAGACAAGCATGTTATTTGATGTGAAGAATCTTTATTCCAGTTTGAACTTTGCGAATCTGCATTCATAAACAAAGTCAAATCATGCCAGGCTCTCCAGAAAATCAGCAACAATATGCACGAGTTCACCGGCTCAAATATCTATCTTGACTTGGTCGGCTCTGGTGAACTCAATGTGGGCTGCCTCACTTAGTCCCACCAGGGTGCCCATTGGCTGCCTTGCCTTTAGACCAGGGGTCTCATCACAAATGCCCAATAACCCTTGCCCACTTGTTTTAGCACATGAACTTCAGACTAGTCAACCTACTCTCATTTTCTCTCTAGCCCTTGTGAACCAGGTCCACAGGTGTCAGTGGCCAGACTCAACCCACATTTTTATTACTGTGTTTCTCTCATTTCCACTAAATATGGGGATACAGGTGGTCGCATGGTAAGCATTACAGGCTGCCTACATGCTCCCTTTAATAATTCAGTCCTAAAGCAGAGAGTTCTTCCATGGCTCCAAATTTTTCCAGCTTCAGACACAAATTATGAATTCAAAATAAAAAATCCAGTGACTTTTTTTAAATTTAATTTTTAATTTTTAATCTGTCCAAAGTCCCCTCCCCTAAACAAGTCTCTTCACCTTCAAATGTCCTAAGTGCTCAAGACACTGGGTGGAGCTTAGCCTTTCAGAATCTTCTTGTAGGTGTGTCCTAAACTATTTAAAGATTCAAATTGAGTGCAGGCAAGTGGGCTTACAAGCTCTCTATTTTCATACTTCCAAATAATCACTTCTGTCAATTACCATATCTATAAGCAGAAAAAAATTGCATAAATCTTGTAAAACCACACCCTAAACTCAATTATTCGAACAGTCAAGTTCAATTCTTATCTATTTTATTCTAATCCTTACCTAAACTATTTCACGGATTCAAAATATGGCTTTAGGCTCTGACTGCGTCAGACTAAAATTTGGCTTTCTGTCAGTCCTTTTGACCTCTTGTCAGCAGTTTTCCTAGACAATATTGTTTCAGTGAAGTTCAAAGGGCTATTTTGTTACCTAAGCTCAAAATTCACAGTTAAAATGAATAATATTCCTACCAAGTATAATAAATTGCAAAATATTATGAAGAGAAATTTTGTATTTTTAAATGAGAAAAATAACAAGGCAATAGTATTTGCTTATGAAGTCTTTGATTTTCCAAGGCAAAATCTAACTACAAACAAAAATATGTAGAAATAAGCACTGTGTTGCCATTTCTGACATGTTTTAAATGTTGGTACCTATCATTAATATCATAAGTCCCTTTATGATATAATTTCAATGTAAAGACAACATACAACATTCAAAATAAGCTGTCACTTTGTGATAGTGACTAAAAAGAATGGTCTAGGTTAAAAATACCACTGCTTAAGAAAATCTCGTGAAACAGTTACAGTGGTGAAGAAAATCTCTGAGGACAAAATAAAATGCAGCAGTTTAGGAAGCCATGCTATTGTTTACCTTTAATATTTTATTGAGAGCTGTTTATCCTGTCTAGTTTCAGATTGGTTTCCAAGAGAAGACAAAAATTTTAAAAATAAATAAATAAAATGAAAATATCACTCTAAATCAGCAGTTTTCAACTAGTGGGTCACAACCCTTTTAGGGGTTAAATGACCTTTACACAGGGGTCATCAAATACATCTTGCATATCAGATATTTCCATTACAATTCATAACAGTAGAAAATTACAGTTATGAAGTAGCAGCAGAAATAATTTTATTGTTGGGGGTCACCACAACATGTGGAACTATATAAAAGGACTGTACCATTAGGAAGGTTGAAAACTATTGCACTTAATCATATTTTGCAAAGAGGAGCAAAATCAATGGCCCATGTTCCATGTTATTGATAAAATAGCACTTAGAATTTTGAATAGCTCTATTTCTGAAATACTGTAGTAAAAAGAAATCTGTATGCTCGATGGATGCTTTGGCAAATGTCATTGGTGGATGGGAGTTAGGCAACCATAATAAATTTCAGCATAAGTTTGAAAACAAAAATAAGTAGTCTTAGTTAAGATTCATTTTAAAATTCTCTATATGTAAAATTGAAGCACAATTTAATGCTGAAAGCATATTATGAACACCAAATAGCTCCTTACTAGTTTCAATCATTAAGGATAACTACTATGCCGTTTCATTGCAAAGGGATGTCAATTTAAGCATGATTAAACAAGCTTCCAAGATGATGGCTTGGTTGAGTGACTACAACAATTGGCCCAAATGCAGACATGATGGTGAAGATGGAGCAGGACCTGAGAGTGTTTCATTCTGTTGTCCACCGGGACACTATGAATAGTGACCATCAAGTCAATTCTGACTCACAATATCCCTACAGGATAGAGTAAAACTTCCGCTTTGTGTTTCTAAGGCTATAAATTTTTCAGAACAGAAAATCTCATTTACCTCCCACGGAGTCACTGGAAGCCCAGCGAGTAATCCATTACAAGACCAAAGCTCCTTCTTTATAAATGTGATGTACATGTGTGTGTATGTTTTTATTCACTTAAGCCAGATTCTGACTCAAAGCCACTCCATGTGCTACAGAGTAGAAATACTCCATGGAGTTTTCTCGGCTGAATTGGAATCGGCCATGTGTTTTTGGTTGTGTGTCTTTTTGGAATCTTAACAGAAGCTAATAGCTACAGCTGTACTTCTGCAGGATCTCTGATGGGTTCAAATTGCCAACATTTATAGGCTATCATTTGACAGAAAACTGCTACCCAAGGACCTAATATGTATTATGTGTATTTTTGTGTATTGGAGAACAAATATTAGTGTAAAGGGTTTTTCCCCCTCTTTTGCTAGGGTTTTAAAGTGCACTACTTGTTTGTCTAACAAGTATATTCATACATTTTTCTTTTATTTAATCAATATTTGTTGGTCATGGCAAGACTAGTAGGGAGAAAGAAGAGACCAAAATAGTTAACAGTGCAGGCTCTGGAACCAAATTATTGAGTTTAATACCTGCAAATTGTTTATTCCTTTTTTTTGGTCATAGTACTCTCAGATTAATGATCAGTAATCTGAAGAATATGATACCAATGATTCTTGTGAGAGTGTTGGTATGATAATTAAATGAATTTATATTTGTAAAACATGTTTCCTATTTACATATAGTGAGGGATATGTGGCTATTAAGTTAATTGGTTAATAGTCAGAAATCAAACAGGTAACAATTAAGTCTGGTTAGTAAGCATGCTGAACTCATGGGGATTCTTGGGATAAATTCAAGAAAATATTTAGCTATTTGAAATAGAAAACTCCCTGAACTATGCATAAAATAAGTATAATTTATCATCCATGCTCTAAATACCATATTAAAATCTGATTTTAAAGTGAACAGATAAGAAACAAGCAGCATTTCCAATCCGGGAGGCAATTTAAAGGACTAATAAATGGATAGAGCAACAGAGTTAGAGACTACACTGTGAGAGTTAGAGAGACTACACCGTGAAAGGATGTGCAGAATGGATTGCCTCAAAGATTCTCACGCTAGACGGCTGCGCCACATGCCCTGCGCTCAGAACACCATGACGTCAATGGAATCTGATGAGAGGGAGTACTCAGGTCCAAGGTTCTCACAGGGTGCAGTGTTGCTGAGGCCAATTCAAGAAGCCAGGGTGTTTTTGCTGGGAGGGTTTTTTGTTTTTGTCTCTGTGTTTGAATTTTTAAATACGTTGAATTTTGTCATATCTTGAAAGTACAAGTTCATTCACAAAATCTGGTGTCCTATAGTTATCAATTCTAGAACAGTTTCAAGAGTACTTGCCTTCTTACCCTGAACTCTATCCCTCCAGTAGAACAAGCCAATCCAAATAAGCTCTGGAATGCACCGTAGAGAAGAGTTCTGACTCTGGGACAGGACTGCAGCGTTTCTGTGCTCAGATGACAAATTGAAGTATCGAAATTCCTAGTTTCAATCCTGGCACTTTGTTGATACATTCTCATAAACGTGCACATAATTTATCAGAGTGAATTTAAAATCTGCTTAGTGGGTGGGGCAAAGTGATGGCTTGTTGTGATGGAAAAAATAATCATCTGAACAGGTGCCCTAGGCTTGACTGTTGGAGCAAGGATGTGAGCACTGTCTTAAAGGAAAGTTGAGAGTAATGATTAGCAATGAAAATATCCAAATTTGAAAATATTGCATCTACTTTTATCTTCATCCAAATTAAAATTAGGTTGGCATTCACAGTAGTTTTAATTGAGGAACAAATAAAATGCTTCAAATATTATAGTAACTGGGTTTTTTTTGACTAATTTTAAGCAAAGACAAGCAAGATATTAGAAATTCTTGTTTTTTCTCTCCATTTATTTCAGATGTTTATAATGAGAGTTATAATATAGAGAACAGTAAATGAAAAGACCAAGAATAGTACTTAGATCTAGTCACCTTGAAAGCTACTAATGCTTCTTAACACTAAATGTAAAGACTTGTATGAGATTTATATAGAGTTCATATGACTCGAAATATTTCTGAATAGTCAGTGTAAAATGTTGCATATGTGGGGATAGAATCCTAATTTTCTACTATATTTTGAGAAACAAACAGGTGGCTGATAAATTAACTAAGGGTATGCAATGTATTATTGACTAGATTCAGTCCAAATTCACGAACATCCAGGTGTTCTTTATGAAACATGTTGAATATTTCCTTCCTTACTAAGACACAGCCTTAGAAAAGCCAAATATCTTTCAGGTTTCAAAGAACACATATGCGATGCAGTCATTTGTTAAAAAAAAAAAGCTTACTTTCTGATAAAAGAATAATTCATTTAACTAGAGATAATTTAAAATCATATGTATGTAGTTGGGGAACAAAATTACTAGATCATTTATCTATAGATTAGATTATGGGCTTGATTTCCCTATAATGGCACTTGTGCTGATGGGTACTTTCAGTTTTACAGATGCCATTTTAGATGAAAAAGAAAACCCCAAGATAATAGTAATGAAAAACATTCAATTATTCTTTTCAATGGATGGTCCTGTTATCTAGAAAACTGGTACAATATAAAGTGATAAGTATCGCATATATATTAACATTTTGTGCTGATTATACATCAAACAATGCCTTTCAAAACTTGTATTTGGCTAAAGCCCTAATAGATGCCTTTTGGCTCTTAATTGAAGTTTGAAAAGGAGAATGACTGTGTTAGTTAGTCTGGGTTGACTAGAGAAACGAATTCATACACACTCGTGTATAAGAAAGGGTTTTTCCCCAGGAGCAACAAAACCCACCATAAAAGAAGCTAACTTGCCTGTACGATCATGAAGTGCTGAAACAATCAGGCACCAGGCATCAAAGAGCAAAAATCAAAATCAATGAACCAATTAACTCCCGATATCACTTAAGACAAATGGATACAGAGGCAAACAGAGTAGAAGAAAAGATGGTGCCCAGCTACCAAATGATTGAATGCCTAGAGTCTCAAAGACTTGAAGATAACGAGTCGCCATTCAGCACAGAGACAGAAACGTCCACAGGGAAGAAGCACACCAGCAAGTGTGATCAAGAGGGGTCAAATGGAGCAGGTATCGAGCATCAAAGAACAGGAATCACTTCATTACGAGTGAGGGGAGGAGCAGGGTGGGGACCTAAGGCCCACTGGTGGGTAATTGGTCACCCCTTTACAGGGGAGCCACAGGAAGGAGATAGACTAGTCTAGGTCAGGCAATGATGATGCATACATCAGCCAGGCAATGATGATGCATACAAGTTTCCTCTACTTGCTGAGGTCTCCCTACCCCCCAACCATCATGATCCCAACTCTACCTTGCACATGCTGATGGACTGGAGAAGGTACACTAGTGGACTGGGGGGCTGGAGATATGGGGAAATCAGGATGGATGAGCGCCTTTGGGCCGGTGGTGAGATTGGAACTACTGGATGGGTGGAGAGAAGGTGCGGTAGAGAGACGGAACCAACTGCAAGGATCTACATATGACCTGTCTGGAGGGTGGGTATCGGGGGAGTGGGCTGAGGGAGGTGTCAGGCAGGGTAAGATACGACAGAAAAATAATAATTTATAAAGTATTGAGGGTTGATGTGGGAGGGAGAGCAGGGGAACAGGGGAGGGATTGGAGGAATCGATACCAGGGCCTCGGGGGAAAGGGCGGATGTTTGGAGAATGATGACGGCAGCGGATGTGTGAGGGTGCTTGCCACAGTATGTTTATTTATGTATTGGGAAAACGATGTATGAGCCCCTAATAAAATGATTTTTAATTAAAAAAGGGTTTTATATAAAAGAGCAATCGTACATTGAGAAACATCCCAGCCCAGTCCAGAAAGTCCATAAATCTGATAGCAGTCCATATGTCCAATGTCAATCTATAAATTCTTCTTGAGACTCCAGAAAAATACACACTGCTGCAGGGAGATCACAGGCCAGTGGGCGGAAAGTCTTGTGGCTACAGTGGCAGTGAACTCATCTCAGTATTGATGGGTCTCCACAGGGCTTCTCCAACTCGAGGGCTGTAGCTTAGCTCCAGGTGTCTTATCAACACACACACACACACACACACACAGAGAGAGAGAGAGAGAGAGAGAGAGGTTCTGTCCTTCAGTGACTTGTTTATCTCCTTTTCACCTCCAAATGAGGTCATCAAGATGTGATCTGATTTACAGGCTAGACCCCACCACTTTGCAAGTTGACAGAAGATTGCAGTATGTAGCTGCCAATGACAATGATGTTGCCATTACAGCTTTCCTAACTAATCAAATGATATGCTTTCAAATGGCTATCTATTCATTGAAGAGTAAAATATTTGACTATACACATATACTGATAGAAAGTGCTAGAGCTGCCCATAGGAGTTTTGTGAGTTCTAAACAGAAATGAGATTTGGAAGATTTCACTATCAGTTTCTGTGTTTAAAATTAAAACATTACTATATTTTACAGCATCTTTGTTTTAAGAAATGCATTCTATTTTGTAAGCATTGAGAAAAATTGTATAAATGCTTCAACTGTTGGTGTATAAAAGTTCATGTCAAAATAATCACTTCAAATTTAGAAAACATTTCAAAAACTGCCGTGAATCTCTCAGGTTAATAAAAAATCTGGCAATATATTTAGAATTAGAATTTTAAATTCCTAATAGAGTCCACCTATTTAACAATAGAGGCTCTCTCTATTTTTTTTTTTTTTGCCAAGGGAAAAACTAAAAGTTGTTTCTATTTTGCATTTCAGAGCTGGTGGCTTTGCTGGGTAAACCACAGATGGCTAGCTGCCACACTGGGAGTGCAAACCTAGGAGCTGCTCCTCAGAAGGAAGATGAGGCTATCTGATCCAATAAAAATCCACAGCCTCGGAAACCTTGCGTAGGGGCAGTAAGTCAGAATCTGCTCCATGGCAGCGTCATTTTCATATCTATATTTCTGAAGTTTTCTAGTGTGTAGCTTCAAAGTGAAGACATTAATTCTTTTAAATATACAGTGAAAACCGTGATACCTGGAAGCCAAGGTCACTGCCTTGCTTCAGGGATCACATGGATTCTCTGTCTGACAGGAGTCCTGGTGCAAGGGTGGGTCATACATGGTACTGCTAACAGCAAAGTTCGCAGGGTGAACCTAATAGCCCCAACGAGGGGGAAAAACGACAAGGCTGTCTGCTCCCATGCAGGCTGATGGCCTCAGAGACACCAAAGAGCAGTCTAATCAGGCGTTCTCAAACGAAGGCCCACG
This sequence comes from Nesogale talazaci, assembly GCA_004026705.1. NCBI lineage: Eukaryota > Metazoa > Chordata > Mammalia > Afrosoricida > Tenrecidae > Nesogale > Nesogale talazaci. Next base: position 18,485 of record PVJH01012751.1, read on the forward strand.
GGCCACATGCGGCCCACCAAGGACATTTATCCGGCCTGCTGGCTGTTCTACTTAGCAGCCTGTTCATCCAGGACCCACAGTGAATTTGTTCATAGTTTTTTTTTGTTTGCTTTGTTTCGGGGGCATCACTGCCCTCTGGGGGTGGGAGTAGGAGGCCCAGCCTTTGCTCCTGTAGAGCCGCTGCTGGAATTGAACCTCCATCCCAGTGGGCCGCAGTCCCGCGCACAACCACTACGCACCTGGGGCTCAGCCTTTGTTTTGTTTTTCACTGTAGCCTGGCTCTCCAATCGTCTGCGGCACAGTGAACTGGCCCACGCTTTAAAAAGCTGGAGGAGCCCTGATCTAGAGGGTCACCGAGTTGTACTGGATAGTGGTGGTTAGGGTCTCATCACTTAACTTCTTAGTTTTGGGTACCTCTTTTATTGTTCTTATTTAAGTAGTTACTGCATGAAATAATAGCCTGCTGTTGGGTAAATCTTTTTTTTTTTAATTGCTTATATTTTATATGAAATTTTCAGAGTTTTAAAATGCTAGTCATTTTTAAAAATCATTTTGCTGTGAAATCTTACAGCTCTTATCATAAGCCAGACATCCATGCAATATGCCGAGCACATTGGTCCATAGGTTGGCATCATTTTCAACACATTGTCTTTCTACTTGAGCCCTTGGTATCAGCTCATTTTCCTTTCCCCCTCTCACTCCCTCAGGAACCCCTGATATACATTTTTTCATTTCTTACAGCAACCACTGTTTCCCTCCACCTACATTTTTTTATTGTTCATCCCCCTGGGAGAGGCTATATGTAGATCATTATGATGGGTTCTCCCTTTCTGGTATCCCTACTCTCATGGTTCTGAGGGGGTTAATTCTTCTGGAATTCCTGTATTTACAGCTCTTATCCGTATCAGTATAGATGCTCTGTTATATCCAAATTTATATTTGGGGTCATAATGGTGGGAGTGGGGGAGAGGGAACATTAAAGAACTAAAGGAAAATTGTATGTTTCATCAGTGATACACTGCACCCTGAATGGTTCACCTCTTCCTTGTGATCTTCCTGTAAGGGGATGTCCAATTGTCTACAGATGGGCTTTGGGTCTCCACTCTATCCCCACCCTGCCCCCAACTCACATTGATATGCTTTTTTGTTCTAGGTCTTTGGTGTCTGATACCTGATTCTATGGACACCTGATGATCACACAGACAGATATGCTTCCTCTGTGTGGTCTTGGTTGCTTTTTAGGTGAATGGCCACTTGTTTATCTTCATGACCCCAGATGCTATATCTTTTGATAGTTAGGCACCATCAGCTTTCTTTGCCAATTGCTTGTGCACCCCTCTTGTCTTCAGAGATCTTGCCATGGCCATTAAAGTGTTCTGGGTTATTAGAACACTTGCATTGTGTTCTTGCATTGAGGAAGTATTTGAGTGAAGGCCCAATGTTCATCTGCCCCCTTAATGCTCAACATATAAATATATGCACATAGATCTATTTCCCTGTAGCTATTTATAAATATATTTACATGTACTTATGGCTGTATTTAGACCTCTATAAATGTCTTTTGCCTCCCAGTGCTTTCCTCTATTTCCTTTTACTTTCCTTTTGTCCCACTATCATGTTCAGTCTTCATTCAGATTTCAGTAATTCCTCTCAGCTACATTTTCCTTGATCGAACTCTTCCAGACATCATACACCCTCCTCACCATCAATTTTAGGTCACTTTTCATTCCCTTATCCCTGGGTTTGTTAACACTCACTTCCTTTTCAAACCTCCCCTCTCCTATGACCCTTCAGAATCATTGGTTTCATTGTTAATCCAGCCTATTTTACTTAGACATGCAGAGACAATAATAGTCACAAAAATCACACAAAGCAAAAAAAAAAAAAGCAACAAAAGAAAACCAAAACCAAAACAACAACAAGAACAACAAACCAAGGACCAAAAAAAAAAACTTTCAATTATTCCAGGTGCATTTGTTGAGTTTGGGGAGCGTTCTCTGTTGGAGTTGGATGTGGTGCTATGCCCTGGCTTCAAAGTCTACTTTTGGACTTCACCATTTTGATCCCCTTTCCTGGGTTGCTGGGGTCAGATCAGATACACTTCCCTCAGTTTGGTCTCCAGTGTGGTGCCCCATATTGCTATGGGCCAATGAGGGATGTCGTGTCACCTGATGAGGTTAGGCTTTAGGACGTCTTTTCTATTGTTTGCTATTACTAGAAAATATCAGAGTATTCTTTTCCGAGAGTTTCTCATCTTACATTACAGGATTTATGGTTTATCTGTGGATATGTGGGAATATGTTTATACTTTTTCATAATCTTTAGTTGTTATTCTTTGCTAAAAATGTAGAATTAAACAATGTACTCCTAGTATACTACAAAATATAAGTATGTACCAAAATTAAGAAAAGCTAATAAAAAATGAACCAAAGAGTATAGACCATTTTTAAGAGCAATTATTTGTAAAGTCTATAAGGGATCTGCTCAATGCAATTAATTATTTATCAAACTCTTTCCTAAGAAACAAGTATCCAGTTGTGAAATAAAATACTATTATTCCTTTGTCACTGTGATAAATGTTATGTAGTCGTTAATTGTGCTCAGGAAGATTTGATTCAGAGTTGCGTTAAGACTGACTTGTGGGCAAAATAACAATGGAAGGCTGTATGATGATATCTAAAACAGCTGTGAATAAAAGTTCTACATGACCCAGCAATTCCCTTTCTGGGCACATACCCTAAATAAAAAGAGACAAAATATGAACAGATGTAGAGTCTCCTGTGTACACTGCAGCATTTCTCACAAAAAAAGCTGAAATAGCACAAATTCCTATTAGTAGAAGAATGAATAAAGTGTGGTTTATATGCACAATGGACTAGTATGCATTTCTGAAAAATACTGGTGAAACCAGAAATATCTGATTTTATGGATGGCACTGGAAATTATTATGCTCAATGAAGTTAGTCAGTAAGAAAATGGCAAACATTAAATGAGTTCACTACTATCAGGATCAACACCAAAATGAAGGTAGGCTTCCCTTTTCAGATTGGGTAATATTCTAATCTGGTGTCCCAAACCATTAGGCAGAGATCCTGCCTTGTAGCCAAGAAGCACATATCCTCCCCTTTACATGGACATCTTTATATGGACATCAAAGAGGAGACCTGAACTCACTTGGGTCAGTTTCTCAAGAAGAGGAAGTAAGATAAGCCCTTTCAGCTGTTTCCATACATTATTATGATAAGGTCACTCCAAATCAGTAGAAAATTCTACCAGCGTAATAAGCAAACTTTAATGGAAACTCGTCAAGATGGGAGGAGGGAGCTTGTATATCTTGCAAGAGATGAGCATGTTTCTGTTGGTAGGTAAACTGGGAAGCGCAATTTCCATTAGAAAAAAAAAATGCTTAACAATACTCACATAGAACTCGAAGGGAGAAGATGCCTGATCTTACAGTCCTCACGGGACACTTTTGTCCTAATTCCTATCCAGCCCCTAGTGACTTAGGCCTTATGCTGTGGACCAGCAGGACCTTAGACTCTATTCTTTCAAGGAGCACAACATCTTTTATCAGCCACTGTGATAGTTAGAGTTTTCGTTCCAATATGGCCCCTTTAAGAAGATTTGGGTGGAGTTTACACTGTCAACCAGTTAACACCTAATGATCTCCCTTGGGGGTATGTCTGACTGAGATATATAGCTACTTGGAGGCCAGTCTCTCTCTCTCTCTCTCTCTCTCTCTCTCTCTCTCTCTCTCACCTTCTTGCTTGCTGACCACCCTGGTTGATGCTGGATTCCTATGATGTTTCCATGAATGTTGGACACACGTGACTGCATCAAGTGGTCTGTGATAATCCTGCATTTTTGCAGGTGCCTGTGTGATTCTGAAGAGAAATTTCTGGACTAGCATCAAACTTGAGAACTTGAGTTGGACTGGCCTGGGATGTTTACTTAACACACATTAACTTTTTCAAATACTTAAATCTCTTTCTTAAACATTTATGAGGATCACTGGATGTGTTTCTCCAGTCTGCCCCACTCAGCACACCTCCACCAGAAAGACTGGATGCAGAAGCCTCACTAAGTGAACTGGGCTTTATTTACCTCAAACTCACCTGTAGTCCTTGTTTTTAAGACTGAAATTCCCTAGAGGGAAAAGAAGCAGATGACTGCTTTCGGAAAGTCATGAAACTGGTGGTCCATGGACATCCATTCAAATTTCTTGCCATGAGTATGCCAATGGAATGGTGGCCTATTTCAATGATCTCCTTGACTTATTATGACATATATTAATCTGGTAGGCATGATTCTGCAGATGTGAGTAGTAATTAGCTAAAGATCTGCCCCATCACCACCCTCATGTTGCCTCTAGTCACCTAAGAGTTTCATCTGTCAACAACTCATATATTGAACTGCTAGCCACATTATTTTTGTATGGTTCCCATTTCTCATCAGTATTTTAAAATCTGTAGCTAAACCAACGACATAATCAATGTTCCAGGGGGATGACTGATAATGTTCCCTAACAAAATTTTAATGATGTCTCCAAAGTGAACCAGAGACATACATGAACCATAGATACTTGGGTGAATTTGTGGCTTGCATTTAATTCTAGCCTCAATCTATGACCCATTAGCTCTTGTAGCATGGTCCTGCTTGATTTTCACTCTCATGAAACAATCACTGAACATGTAGCAAAGTGTGGTCAAGAAACAAGAGGGTGTCTTACTATCAGAAAGAACAGCATCGGGAGTCTTAAAGTCTTGTCTTTAAAGAAACAGACAACTCAGAGGCAAAAATTAAGTCTATATGGAAGAACCAAACCAAGGATTGATCCAAGGATTGTAACTAACAGAATCCAAATAAAAGGAGGGAAAGGTATCAGAGCTTGAGTTGTGAACACATGGCTTGCAGAAAGCTATGCATGACAATAGAAGTCCAAAATTCATTTTTATCATCCAAAATGGATGAAGACTCTGGTTAATCTCTTCTTATAGTCCAGAGATGTGAATAGCCTTGTTATCAAACATGCAGCATTGTAAAGTCAATTAGGTTAAAATATAATATTTTATAATTTGATCTCTATTTTCATCCATTCTAAAGTTGCCTCAGTTTTTAAAAAAATAAATAAAAAGGAGGTACTTATGGGTTATACCTCTGACTATAGACTAGGGATGTGAGTAGCTTTGCTCTCCTTCAGAATGTATTGGAAAGTGAATTATATGAAGATGCAATTAGGTTAAAATATAACACCTAACCATTTCATTTTCCATTGGACCAATTTAAAATTCATTCTGGTTTTAAAATATTTTCTATTTTCTTATTGATTGAATCTCTTCTCCTGTTTACATCATTATTGCTGTCAGTTTCTTATTTTTGTTTGTTATTCTATATATGAAATCTAGGATTGGTAAATCAATAGAGACAGTCTGGATTAATTGGTTCTTGTGGGTATGGCAGGAGAAGTTGGGAGAAATGAGGAAGTATAACAGTGAGTAAAATAAATAAGAAAACTTTCTAATATTGATTGAGTTGATTATTGGATAACACTACTTAATATTGTCAAAATAGTGGATTGTCTAATGTGTGAATTAGATGCCAATAAAATTTTTAAAAGATTGACTTATCAATATTTTAACATTGACATTACTTATAGAAATATAAAACCTGATTAAAACTTCTTTACATGTTTGAAAATCCAAATAGTAGGGGAAATCAATGGGGACAAAGACAGAAATAGAAATAAAGTGCATTCAGAAGAGAGTGAACTGTGTCTAAAAGGGTGAATTTATATGAAATATAAATATCTCAAGTTGCTGTTTTCTTTTTTTTTCTCAAGTTGCTCTTTTCATTGCAGGATGTGGTTACAGTATGCTAACAAATACAGCATTTTGTAGTTAATTGCAAAATAGGAATATGAAAAGCAAACTTCACTTATATTTGTTTCCCTCTTCTAAGTAACTGTATATCAGTAATCTATAGGAATTGTTATTTTTAAATTATATTATGTAAACATAATAGACAAAATGGTATATTTATCCTCTAAGGGTAGAGCAGTTTTAAATTTGCAGACAAATTTTGCCTTTGGTTTCTCTCTCCCTGTAAATCCTATCACCACATATAGAGGATTGTTTCCTTTAAAACCCAATATTTTGTCACCAGACTTCAACGCTCTGTAGAGCTCAGTCCTATTGATGATGTCTTACATCCACTATCACATTACAGAGAAGAGTTTTACTGCCCAAAAGGTGTCATCCACTTTACTTTTTATTCGTCCTATTTAGTACTAAGCTGCTTTTATTTTCCTGTATATATATTAATTATATGCAACAGTTACTACCTTTACTTTTCTGCTGACTTAAATTTTCTCAAAATATCCTTGGACCGCTGAATGTGTCCACCACAGGGAGGACGGAAGGAACACCGTGAATTGTTGTGGTGGTGTTTGGCTGCAGTCCAATTGATTGCAACTCATGGCCATGCTAGGCACAACAGAAGACAATGTTGCCTGGTCTGGCACCATTCTCAAAGTTGCTGCCATGTTTTCACCCATCGTTGCAGCAATTATGTCAATCCTGGAACATGGTAAAGAGCATTACATTTTAGATTAAAGTACTGACTCCTTTCTATGCAAAGTATGCATATAATCTTATAATGGGTAAACATATATGGCCAAATTACTAAGAGAAATTTTATTAGAGACTTGTTGCTAAGAGAGGAATTTAATCATGTAAGTTTTTATTATTCATTGAGATGAGCACTCTGTTAGCATAGACTATGAAGCAAAATTCCCATATTTTATTCCTTAACCCTTAAAACAGCAGTTCTCAACCTATGAGTCATGGCCCCTTGGTGGGGTCAAATAACCCTTTTACAGGGGTCACCCAATTCACAACAGTAGCAAAATTACAAGTATGAAGTAGCAACAAAAATCACTTTATGGTTGGGGGTTTTACCACAACATGAGAAACTGTATGAAAGGGTGGCATAATTAGGAATGTTGAGAAGAACTGCCTTAAAGAAAGATTATGAGAAGATATGTTTATGTGTTGGCAACTAAGGTGGAACCACCAACCACTATGAGTGAGAAACATGAGGTTTTCTACTCCCCATAAGAATTACAATCTTGGACACTCACAGAGTTGCCTCACAGGGTCTATATGAGTCCACATCAACCTGTAGGCAGTGGGTTGAGTTTAGGGTTAAGTAAAGACTACTGTTTGGAGTATGTTCTTAAATTCGCAAACTAGACTTATTGATGAAAATGATGGATTATAGTCTGGATCACAACTCAATTTTTAGAAAGCAAAAATCCTTACACCTCAACCAAAAGGTAGCACCATGATAAACAAAAAATTGTCAAGGGTTTTGTCTTGCTTGGATACACTATCAGTGTTAATACACTGAAATCTTATGGAACCAAATGGCTACACTTATCTTCTGTGCTGCTACCATATGTCCTCCTGCTGCTAAAAGTGGTAAGAGAGCAGTTGTCCATGACACAAACATGGCATTGAGTAAGTCTGTTTTGTGAGAACTCTAAAGTGTTGAAAACAAAGGATGTTACTCTGAGCACTGAAGTGTGCTTGACACAAGCCATGGCATTGTCACTTGATTCATGTACATGTGAAAGTGGGACATTGAGCAAGGCATACTGAAGGAGAATGCATGCATTTGGATTGTGGTTCTGGGGAACAAACATGCCTGTCTCAGAATAAGTATGCCATCCAGAGTGTTCCTGAGCAAGGGCAGAGAGACTTTGTTTCACATACTCTGAGCATATTATCAGATGGGAAGCGTCCCTGGAACATCATGCTTGGTAAAGGAGAAGGGCAGTAAAAAATAGGAAGACTCTCAGAAAGACAGATTGACACGGTGGCTACAACTATTGGCTCTAACCCCAAGATTCTGAGGGTGGTATTGGAGAAGGCAGTGTTTCATTCATAGCATTGCACTGAATGGGAACCGACTGGATGGGACATAACAACAATGTTGGTTTGGCCTGTCCTTGAGTTGGCCATTTTGCTTTAGACATGATGTGTGGCCATGTTTTCAGAATTTACCCTTAGTCTCTCTTGCATAACATTTTATTGGCCCACAATAATGTATCTAAATTCTATTAAGCAACAGTGATTTTAATTATTACTTTTAATATAGGAAGCTAAGATTGCTTAGTCATCGCAAAAACAAAAATCAGAATTGTAAAGTGACTTCTGACACTGTGATCCCATGCATTAAAGAGTAAGTATTCTCAATAGTATTTTTTGTTGTTATTTGAAACTTTATGGAAGCAAATGGCTACCCTGATCTTCTGTGGTGCTACGTATGTCTTCCTGCTGCTTACTTATAGGTTAGTAGCTGAGCTCAGACCATTTGACCTTCATAAAAAACACCATTTCTATTTTATGTGAATAATATATATGTATGCAAAAGAACATGCAATGTAACATAGCCTGCCAGGAGATTTAAAAAAATCCATTTTGGAAAAAGTAAATCTGGAATGAGAGTATTTGTCTCTTGTTATCAGGAGGGGCCTGTCTCTGGAGAAGGACATGATACTTTAAAGTAGAGAGAGAAATTGTGAAAGTTCTAGAATGAGTAAATTAACACTGTGGCTACACCAATGTAAGCCAACATAGCAGTTATCTTAAAGATTATGAGGGATAATGTCTATGCCGCTCTGTTGTACATAAACTGCTAAGAATAGACCATCTTAATTTTATCTAACATACACATATTATACATGTATACACAGACATCTGCATTCACACACAACTGTGGTAGTTACAGAGTTTGGTGTCAATTTGAGATTTGAGAGGATTAAGAGTGAAAGAGTGTAGTCTAAAGTCTGGTCTGTCAGTTGAGTCATAGACCAGTAATGCCTTCTCCTGAGGAGTCTGGGAACTCCTGTAATACCTCCTTAGAGGCAGGAAACATGCTTTCTATCTCTGTTCATTCTCTGAGAGATTGTCTACTGACAAGACACATGATGCTACCACTACACTGATATAGCCCAAGCTTTTGGAGTTAGAGAAGCCATGTGGAGACCCCAACCAGCACTAGTGCTTATACCATAACTGGATCCACAAGACTTCGCACCCCCTAGCCTGTGCTCATCCTGAATTCATTATTCCATGTGTTCCATGAGTCGGATGATGACTTTATAGATTAGTATCAGACCTGGGGGCCAATATCCAACTCATGGACTCAATCTGGATAGGACTGGGATGTATTCTCAATATTTTAATTACTCTTGTATATAAAGTTCTTTCCTGCAAACATATAAGTGTCTATGAATTTGATTCTCTAGTCTACCGGACGAACACAATGATCAACACACTGCCATAAGGGGATTTTAAAAATGATGAAAAAGTTGGATTAAAAGGTAATGGAAGTTTGTACAAGCTCTTAGAGGTGTTTTAATTTTTATTCATGCACATACATGCATACACACACTGTAAGCATTTGGCTGCCATACAAAGGTCAGCATTTTAAACACACCAGCTGCTCTGCTGGAGAAAAATGCAGCCATTCTCATCTATAAGATTATCACATTTTATGCAAATATTGTGCAAGTAAACATTTTTCTGCAAACTATTGCCAGCCCCTCTGCATTAGACTATTACAAATCAGTATCCCATAATTAGGTAGACGTAAAAATTCTCTGTAAAATATTACTAACCAAACCCAACACTACTGGAGGTATTATATACCATAACCTAGTTGGGGTTTTCTGTCGAATGCAAGGTGGCCCCATTTGTCATGGTGACCCCTCTTGGTCCAATTGTAAGGATTGACACCAAAACTAATAACAAAAAATACATATACAACTGGCAAATTCTACTTCATCAAATTGGGGGGAAAATAAACTGTGTATTAAAGTATATTTCAACTGAGTTAAGAGACACAGATAGTAGAGGAGAAAACGTTTGGTAACCCCATTAAGATTTACAACCGATAATACATAAGAAATGAATACAATCCTATAACACTACAGTAAAAAATGAACTGATTTAAAAATGAATACAGAATTTGAATAGGCATTTCTCAAAAGAAAATAAACAAATGATCAATAAGCACATATAGAAATAATGAAGATCATTAGTCATCAGAGAAACAAAAAAAAATTCCAAACCAATCCCAAATTCACTGCCACGGAGTCTATGCTGACTTATAGGACAGAGTAGAAGAAGAAATGCCTCCTGGTTTTCCAAGACTCTAACTGTTTATGGAAGTACAGAGCTGTGATGGGTAGGTTTGTTGTGGTAACATGGCCAATGAGCTCATGTGAGTTCACTCGAAGGGAAGAGCTATAAGTGATTTGGGCAGCCTCGTCCTGTTTCTCTTGCTCTTGGGTCTTTGGACCAACCAGATGCTTTGCTTGACCTGTGCCTCAATTTGCAAGCTATACTACCTGTGGGACACCTAATCTGGGATTGTGTTGCTGTCAGTTGAGGTTCCTTCAAGCCCTGCTTCGCCATGCTGCTAGGATCTCTTGAGCTGGGGACTGTTGGACCCTGTCCTCAGGCTGACTGTTGGTGACCTGCCTTGCTGTTCGCTGCTTTTGGCTGGATAGCCTGAATTGTTCTACAGAAGGCTACTCATCAGCCCTCAAGACACAAAGGACTGTCAATATACTAGCAGTCTTATGCAAGTGAATTGTACGGAGCCATTTGTACTGTTTTACAGATTAGTTAACTGTTTATTTCTTATGTTAGTTTTCTATCTATCTAGCATCTATCTATCTAATTATTAGTGTCCTGGTTTTGTTTCTCTAGAGAACTTTGTCTAACACAAAAGCCTATCTTTTTTTCTGTAGAGTGGCTTATAGTTTTGAACTTCAGACCTTTTCAGCCCAACTTAAACAACACTACACTACCAGGACTTCTTAAATACAGTCACAATAATATATAATTATAATTATATATATATATATATATATATATATATATATATATACACTTGATTGACTATAATCAGAACTAATAACTTTTCCTGAGAATACAGCAATGTTGAAGGCCTTTCCAGTTTCTTGCAGAAATGTAAACTATGAAGAGTTTTATTTTTCTTGTAGTTGCCATTCCACAAAAGTTTAAACATAAAAGTTACCATTTGACCTAGCAATTTCCCCATTGGTATATACCTCAGGGACCTAAACATATGCTTTAAAATATTCTAGTGTCAATAAACAGATGGTATATGAACTAAATATCACATATTGTACAATGGAAGATGCATACAATAAATGCATTCTTTGCAGACATTAAGTTAAGTGATCCAAATCAGACACAAAAGAGCAAATATTGTGAGGTCCCACTTATTTGACATATACAGAGTAGGCAAATGTACAGAAACCAAAGTTTCTTAGTGGTTACCAGTGGTCTCAAGTGACCAGATTTTATCATTGATAAAGCGGGATACCATTGACCCATTGACCGGGGATAGGGAGGGGGGTTGAGGGGGTATACCCTGTTGGTATATCCTGTTCTCCTGCCGTTCCCTAGCTTGCCATGTATTCTTTTCCAAAAGTCAGGACTTTTTAAAAAATGCCACAGGATGTGGGGAAAATTATTTAGAATCAGGACAGTCCCGCAAAAATGGGATGTCTGGTCATTTTTTAAGGCGTACTTAGTTTCTGTTTGGGATGATGAAAACTTTTGGAAATGACAGTGATGATAGTTGTACAACATGGTGAATATACCATATCTTAGATGAGAGTTAAATGTGTTTGCAAACTAAAGACCCCCTTGTGAGTGATTTTCCTATGTATATTAGATAGGTGAACAAATTATAAGAGAATGTAATATTCTAAAAATACAATAATTCACATCCCTGAATTCTACACTTAAAATTGGTTACAATAGTATTTTGTTGTTGTTGTTATTTGAGAGGGCTTTTAAAAGCTCATGGGAAAATGAAATTAAAATGCAATGGAACTTACCCAAATTGTGAAGACTCCTCAGGTAAAGATATAAAATAATTCTCCAAGGTAAATCTATGCCCAACACATAATTACCAATGGTTGGTAATTATCTCCACTAAATGCTCATGGACCAACTGGGGCTTAATAGGATGCTCCCTCCTCCACCGCCATGGCCCCCACAATTATGTTGCCATAATGTTTCTTCTGGGTGATAGCAATAGCAGACAGTCAGTCTCTTTAGGACACAACCTTACATCTTAGCTTCTAGATCCATCAGGCATGTGATGCATGCTAACTAAATGAGCCTTTCTAGATTGCACTAGATGTACTAGTATCAGTGAGACTATTTCTATGTCTCCTTTCTTCATCTATTTAGGCCAGCTAGATGCTTCAGAAGGAGCCTTAGTGGCATAGTGGGTTTCTCATTGTGCTGTTAACCACATGGTCAGAAATCCACCAGGGTGATTCTACCCTGCCCTCCCTGCAGATTGGAATTGGCTTGATTGCCATGAGTTTCAGTTGATATGTTCTGGACATTTGGGGAGTATAAGCTACCTTGTCTGGGTGTTATAAATATTATAAACCTAGTTGAGTTTGACATATAGGTAACACTGGGAGGGAATTTTAGAAGAGTCAATTGGGACTCTTCTCCTTAGCTCTATCCTTTCCTCACCAATGTCTTTCAGTTTGCATTTCTCCAGGGTTACAGCTTCTATTCCGTAGACCTAGTCTGCAATAATTAAGTTCCTTCTGTGTACTTTTTCAAGCTGTAAAAGGTGATGGCTCCTGGCTACATTAGACACTTGGTGACTCTCTATTTTTCCCACTTCCCTTACTTCGGGCAACAAGTTGGTTTGCCCTCTATAAAGAGTTCCTTCACCAATTTTTAGCTAGCCTCCATTCGTTCATCCATTTAGCAAGGATAATAATTCTTACTCTGATATGTTGTGTTAATATATGTAAAATAACCAGTACCAGTCCCAAAGACACAGTAAATCAAGCTTCTAGTAAAATGTTGAGGGCATTGCTATTAGTACAATGTTGACTTAATTTTTTTGCTTTATGATTTGACTTATCCCACCTATTTTAATTTTTTTTCATTTTAAAACACAATGGGGTGACATGTCATCTAATATTGCCCATCTATTTTTATTAGACTTTTTTTTAGTCGAGTAAACTATGAAGTTTTCAATGGTGTAAATTGAAAATGATTGAATAAAATGTGAGAGAGGAGCTGAGCCCCGGTGGTGTAGTGATTGTGTGCGGGACTGAGACCCACTAGGTTGGCGGTTCAAATCCAGCAGCAGCTCTCCAGGACCAAGACTGTGCCTCCTACTTGCACCAGAGGGCAGTGATGCCTCCAGCCCAAAATAAGTGAGAGAGGAACACTCAGTGAGGAGTTAAAATTTTGTTCTTGTTGGTCATATATTTTTTAAATGGCTTAAATTTACTTATATAGAGATAAATGCAAATTAAAATGAAATCCATCTTTCTTCTTTCATCTTTCTTCCTTTTCTGCTATAATTGTTTTAATTAAATTGTATTTAAATGGATATTTCTAATAAAGTAATGACCTTAAAACAATAACAAATGTATATTTCTCAAATTAATGATTGTAATTCATGTCACTTACTTACCAACTGTAAACAAATACCAAGAACCTTGTCCTAACCAGGCAAATATGAATAATTTTTATAAAATTTATAGAGTTATGTCAGTCTTTATTTAAAGCCTGGTAATACTGAGAAAGAACTGAAATAGTTGGAGCCAAATACTTTCCATAATTATGCTCTGGAGAGCTTACTAGATACCCGTACCATTCTTTAACTCCTACCATGTTCTAGATCTGCATTTTTCTATTTTCTTTATTCCTCAAAGCCAATCTGCATGGCTTAAATCAGGGGTCGGCAAATTCTTGAGACCGAAGCGCCAATCCTGTCCCTGCTAACAACTTTAAAATCACTCAAAAGCCTTAGATATGTTTTGTTCCAAACAAATGAAATCACTGTGATCTGAAATAACCTTCAAATGTTTTCAGTGTTACTTCAGAGCTGCACATTACCACTACAAGAACCGCAGATGACCTGTGAGCCACAGTTTGCCGACCCCAGGCTTAAGTGAATGAAAACCAATTTCTTTGGTTTCAGGCAACCCTGATGAAGATATTGACTCAATTATAAATCATTCAGAAACTGCCGTGGCGTCCCGGTGGTGCCACAGCTAAATGCAGGGATGTTAACTCAGTCTTGAGGAGAAAGTCGAATCCATTCCCTTAGAGAGTATGGCCTATAAATGGCCGGTGAGTGGTTCTCCAGTGCTTTCATATGGGAACATCGTGAGTTGAAAATATACTTGATCATATGCAAAAGGAGCACCTACACCAAGATTTCCAAGTGATTGACACATATAGGAAAAAAACAATGATAAAAGTTTTGAAATCTTCTATAATCTTCACAGAAGTAAATGACAAATTATACTACTTTTAGCTTTAACATCTGGGAGGGTGCAACTGACCTGGACAGTTACAAATGCTCACAGTTAGATACCAAAAACCGAGGGAGATCTAACACAAGTTTTTGCCCTTGTGAGTAAATTCAGGAACATTTTCAATTTTGAAAGCCATGCTTATGTTTGTACAACGTATGAAATTCAAGCTGTCATGAAGGGAAACTTAATGAAGATATAAAAGTAAAAATAGACAATGATCATGTGTAAAGGGTAGACTGTATTATAGAAAAATGCTAAATTATTGAAGCATAAGGTTTTAAAAATTACAGATGTGCTAGAAACAACCATAGAGATAATCTAACTCATTTTTTTCATTTTATGAATGAAGTGTAAAAGATCAGGAAAATAAAGTCATTTGGAAAAGGTCATCCAGACGGGAGAGTAAAGGCTGTGTCCCAAAGCTCAGTGGATCTTGTTCACATTAAACAGTTTTTTTTTTGTTTCAATTCTTATTTGTTTATTAAGCTTGAAGTTTGTTTAAGATTCACTTGCTTTCTTAAATATCAAATATAATGAAGTGATTTGAGCACGTACAATGTTCCAAATTTTTATAAGATTTTATTTACATTATTGCACCATATCTTCATAATAAGCCCTCCATCGTTGTCCTTTATTTTGCAAGTCAGAAATGCCACCCCTTTCCCCCATATGAAGGCCATTTTACTTTTACAATTCTTTCTTAACATTATTTCAAAATGCTTGGGGACAAATAATTTGCTCATGGTGATTTCAAATCTTTAGTAAAATTAACAATGTCTGTGAATGCCATATGTTTGCTCTGCGCTCCCAGACCTGTCTTCATTAAAAGAAAATCTGGCAGTGGAATTATTTCTCATGTCTTCAGTGAAAATCATTCTTAAACATGTATTCTTTTGCTATCTTCTTCCGCCCTTGAAACAACCTTGATTATAACCAGTTTTCATTGGTTCCCTGCTTGGCTTCCTGCCTAAGATGTATTGTGTAACTAGATTGGGACATCCAGGTAAAGTGCTCTCTCATTTTGCTTAAGACTTACCTGATATTGAATTTGCACTTCCTCTGCTCTGACCTGCTTACCCCATGGTTTCCCCCTTCTCTTCACTTGAGCAGTCTTCTGGCACTCCAAAGTTGCTTATGGCCCATTTTATTTTATTATAGCCACAAGTTAGTCACACTTGTCAAGTGACATTTTCCTTATCCTTTTAGAAGTAGCACACTTTTAATAGGGAGGTAGTGATACTCCTTTCACAACAGATTTTTTCAGTTTTTTTCTCTGATAGGCACATGGTTATTGTAACTCTTTAATAAAGGTAAGAATACTACTGTCAATAAATCATAAACAATATTAGCAGAATAAAAAGACAATATTTCTTTTCCCAGGAACGTACTTTTTAGAATATATTGAAGGCAAGGAAAAACTGTGAAGGTACATCTTGACCCATTTCTTTCTGTTTTGTGTATGCTCATTTTGATAAGAAACATTCTAAGATGACCAAATGAAATTCTTTGAGAAATTGTGTAGGTGTGATATAAATCCTAAGAGTGTTTGAAAAGTCCATCACTTTTTATATACACATTCAAATTTCCATTACACGGAACAAAAATTATTTGTTGATAGTATACTCATGGAAAATAAACACCAAGCTAGAAACCTGTCTCTATTTGAATATTTCTTCTCACAGACTAATGTTTTAGTTATTTAGTGATAACTCTTTCTACTGGGAGTGGTTTACAAAGAATCAATGCATTTAAGTTGTGTTGTTAGAGAACAATATTTAAAGAATCATGAACTGCTAAAAGGACATAATAGTTTGTTTTAGAAGCAGTATGACCAGAGTTCTCCTTAGAGGCAAGGATAGCAAGACTTTGTTTTACATAGTTGGATTTATTATTCGGAGAGACCAGTCTCTGGAGAAGGACACAATGCTTCATAAAGTGGAGGGGCCACAAAAAAAAAGAAAGAAAAAAAGAAGGCCCTAATGACGTGAATTGACACACCATAGCAGCAACAAGGGTTTAGGCAGGGGAACAATTGATTGTAGAGGACCATTGAATATTCCGCCTGTTGTTCGAAAGGTCCCATTGACTGTAACCAACTGGATGTCATCTAAGAACAACAGTGGGAGTTAGCAGGATGAAGCCTGGTAGTTGGCCATCATTGCAATTTCTTAGGGCACCTGCTTCGCCTTGGTGCAGAGCATGGTTGAATCAAATGTATCTTTCTCTGATTACCTGACTACGAATTCCTAGCCATGCTATGGTTGGTTTGGTCCAGGGGGAGCAAGGAGCAAATTTAGATCTGATAGCACAAATTAGTGGTTGCCAATCACAATAAACACCACCATATTTACCACAAGGAAGCTGAAGATTCCCTATCCTTTCCCACCTTGTCAGCATATGTCTACTATCAGGTGTTTCTGGTATTCAGACCCCGGAAACGATCTGATTTCTAACCTGGTAGTGGAGCCTGCTCCTTCCACTCCATGTATTCCGCCACAATACTCCATGTCCATTTTGCTATTTCACAGCAGTGGCTGGAGACTCTGGTTGCTGACAACATTAAACACACTAAAAGTTAATTGGAGTAACTTTTGTTAAAAAACAAACAAACATTTTTTTAAACCTGCCCTGAAGTCTATTTCATGAACTGTGTGGTGGGTTTTCCTTTTTGCAAAGTAGGAGGTGGGCTGCTTACTCTCTCTCTGGCCACAGCAGCTGTTGTTTTAGGTGCCATGGAGCTGGTTCTGCCTCACGCTCACCTGCTCTAGATGCTACGGCAGGAAACAATGCTCAGTGGGCCACCGTCCTGCTAATGGTGTGTGGGTTCCAGCTGATCTTTGTTGGTGCTGTGCAAATCCACTTCACCAAGGTTTTACTCTTTTTCATTGCCCTTGCACCACCAACAAAGTCCTTCTCCAGGGATGGGTTGCCCATATAGCATGTCCAAAGTACAGAAGGTGAGGTTTTGGTGTCATGGCTTCTAAGGAGCATTCCGGCTATACTTCCTCCAAGATAGATTTATTGATCCCTTTCACACTCCATTGTACTCTCAATGTTCTTAATTAGCATCATTCAAATGCATTGATTCTTTTTGGATCTTCCTGTTCCATGTTCATTGAACACTGAATTGAAAACATCATGACTTGGGTCGGGTGCACCTTAGTTCTCACAATAGCATCCTAGGTTTTCCACATGCTAGAGTGTAAAGAGGTCTTACGCAGCAGATTTACCCAAGGCAATGGGACATTTGCCCGCTTGACTACTGCTTCCGTGAGCATTGATTGTGGATCCAAAGCAGAAGAAATGCTTGCCTCTCTTCCCTGTTTATCATGACACTGTTCAGTGGCCCGGCTGTGGAGATTTTGAGCATTCTTACTATGAGTTGTAATCCATGCTGAAGGCTATAATCCTGGATCTTCATCAACAGGTGCCTCAAATCCTCCTCACTTTCAGCAAACGAGGTTGGGTAATTCACATATCACAGGTTAATAGGACTTCCTCTAACCGCTGCCATATTCTCCTTCACACAATCCAGTTTTCTGATGATTTGCTTAGCATACAGACGGAGCATGTATGGTGACAGAATACAACACAGGCATACACTTTCCCTTAATTTGGTTCAGTTCATGCAACTATCTCTGGATCTATGGTCAGGGTAGGAGTAACATGATTTCATGTCAATGTGAAGATGCATGAAAGTATAGGGGTGGCATCCAAGGTGCCAATTGGGTCGCAGTCTAATGGTGCTTCTTTCTGGATAAAGCCTTCTCATAAGGAGGACCTGGGGAACCTCTTCCTAGCCTCTCTCTCTGCCTTGACTCTCCCTCTTTCTGGAAACCTGGGTCCTGCCAGAGCCACAGTTCCAGCAACCTCATATCCAGCCGACTGTAGGCACTGATCCTGTGGCCTTTCTGTGTCCTGCATCGTTGCGTGGCTCAGTGAGTCTGAAGATGCATGTATGGACTAGCATCTGACTCAAAGACTTCAGTTGTATTGGGCTGGTGCACTTTCTTGATAAGTATTTCTTGATATACAGCTCATTCTTACACATATATAAGTGTCCATGAATTTTGTTCTTTATTCAACTTGGCCTAACACAGGTTCAGCATGAGCCCAATGAAGTGCTCTGGAATCCTCCCTCTTCTCAAGGCTATCCATTATCCGTTTTGAAGGACAGAGTAGTTATGAATTTTTATAATCCAAGGAACACAAATTAACATCTTTCTGGAATTCTCTGCTTTCAGCTAAGATCCACCTGATATCAACATTAATGTCCTTAGTTCTAAGTGTGTTTCTGAACCCAGCCTGCATTTTTTGCATCACATGAACTGGTGCAAGATGTGGGTATATCACAGGCTGGTGGGTGCAATGCCTTGTGGATCCAATGCCAGTGGAAACAGTGCCAGGACTCTGGCTGCAGTCAGCATGGCTCCATGTTGTTTGTCATAGGAATGTGAAGCAAGAGAGAATTTGTTTGTTGAGAAAACAATCAGAGAAGCTGTATTATATGAGGAAGAATATGGCATTAGGATGGGAGGAAGGCTTATTAACCCCCTGTGATATGCCGATGACCTAGTCTTACATGCTGAGAATAAAGAGGACTTGAAGAACTTGCTGATGAAGATCAGAAACTGCAGTCTTCATGAGGGATTATGATTCCATGTAACAAAAAGACCAAACTCCTTACACGTGGAGCAGTAGGTAACTTTGTGATATGGGGAAGATATTGAAGTTGTCTAGGTTTTCATCTTTCCAGAGCCACAATCAATGCTCATGCCATCAGTTCTCATGAGATCCCAGGACACATTAAATTTGGTAAATCTGCTACACAGGACCTCCATGGAATATTAAAGCCAGGATTTTACAGTGAGGAATAAGATGCACCTGACCTAAGCCATGATATTTCCAAATGCTATGCATTTTCAATATCCATATTAAAGTTGGGTATTGAGTAAAGAAAAATCATTGCATTTGAGGTATGGTGCCGGTGTAGATGATTGAAAGTCTAAGGCAGTCTCTAAAGAACATCCTTGAAAGAATGGAGAAGACTTTCATGGCAGAAGTATAATCAGAATTTTCCTGAGACCAGGAGAGCCATCCTGCCACAAGAAACTTGGACATTTTCTCAGGAGAGAGCACTTGCCAGGGAAAGAAGGAAGGACATGATGCTTGGTCATGTAGGAGGGTAGCAAAGTAGTCGACCTTCGACAAGATGGATTGAAGCAAGGGCTGCACTGATGAACTTCAGCATTTCAAAAACAGAAAGAGGTGAGGATGGTGCAGGACCCGGCAGTGATTGTGCTTTTGTACATGAAGCAGCCATGAGTTGGACCAACTCAAGGGCACCTAACAACACTGTCTCTCCCCACAGAACTAGTCCCTTTGCTCTCTGTGGGAAGCCACAGAGCCATGACCCTGCTAACAAGGGAAGGTATCTGAATAAGGGGGTATTTTACCAATTCGGGTGGCTACTGTTTTTCATTCTCTGGAAATCTATGAAAATTATCTTTTGTTTTTGTTTTTGACACACCAGTTTGGATTTGACCAAGCCAAAATAAATCCATGTAAATGGAGGGAAAACAACACAAAGAGGTAATTTAAGGCAATAAAATATGTTGCTCTCAGGAACATAGGTGTGTGTGCAAAATTTATTTTTTTATTATAAATCATTTTATTTGGGCTTGTACAGCTCTTATCCCAATCCATACATCCATTCATTGTGTCAAACACATTTGTACATATGTTACCATCACCATTTTCAAAGCATTTTCTTTCTACTTGAGGCCTTAGTATTGGCTCCTCATTTCCCCACTCCTTCATCCTCTCTCCCTCAAAAACCCTTGATAATACACAAATTATTATTTTTTCCTGTCTTGCATTGTCGGATGTTTACCCACTTGTCTGTTTTCTATGGTCCTGAAAAGGGCTAATAGGTATGTCATTGTGATGGGTTCCCCATTTATCCCCCCACCTTCTCCCAAGCTTCCTTGTATGGCTGCACTCATATTGATCCTAAGGAGTTTATCTGTCTTGTATTCCCTGTGTTTCCAGCTCTTATCTGTACCAGTGTACATCCATTGATATAGCCAGATTTTATTTTCTATTGTTGTTGTGTTTTGTTCTGCCTTGTATTTGTGCATATTATTACTTCTGCATGTCTATCTACACAATTTCGTCAGAATAAACAAGTCAGAGGATAAAACAATTGGACAGCAGTTCTGGGACATGGGAGAGGGACAGGCAGGGAAAAGTAAGTGGGTATTATCAAACTCAGGGACAAAGGAACAACAAGTGACTTCAAATCAATGGCATGGAGGGTATAGGAGGTCTGGTAGGGATTAATCAAGGGCAATGTAACCTACAGGAATTATGAAAACCCACGTGAAGGCTGAGGATGATAGTGGGACAGGAGGAAAGTAAATAGAGAAAAGAACTTAGTTAAGTTAAACATTGATTGCACAATTTATAGATATTTTAATTGAACCACATTCTCAGAAATTATCTCATTTTGTTTATTTGAGATGTACTATTTTGTCACTGAAGAATTCAAGCCCTTTTCCATTTTACTTTCCTGCTTTTTTTTAAAGGAACTCAAACCGCTTTTTTTAAGTGATAAAAGCTTACAGGAAATTTTTTGTTTTGTTTTAAAGCATATCTATCAATCATCTATCTATCTTTCTATCATCTTCTATGTATTTATGTATCTACAGCTTGTTTCAAGAAATGAAATCAAGTTACAATATCCTGTTACCATCTTTTTTTACCCTGTTCCCTCCTATGCCCTTGTTCTGCCTGCTCTGAGCCCAGTTCCGGCCCCTGGTAGTCATCAAAGTCATCTCTATTTTATTATAGC
Source organism: Nesogale talazaci (assembly GCA_004026705.1). Lineage (NCBI taxonomy): Eukaryota > Metazoa > Chordata > Mammalia > Afrosoricida > Tenrecidae > Nesogale > Nesogale talazaci. The sequence continues at coordinate 39,748 of PVJH01012751.1, forward strand.
CATGTTTCTTGTGGAATTATTTCAGTAGTAATACTGCTGTTCCTCCATTCTTAACCTTTCTAAACCCTGTCCTTGTGCAACTACTGTCCCTTTGATTTCAAATTGTTTATTGTACTAAAATATGTTTACCTCACTAATGTCACTGTCCCTCTTAGAGACCTGGCTATTGTGTGATTAAAATACACTTAAATGAAGACACTTATTTATCAATCAAAAGGTTCCTTGATGTTAGAGTACAAAATCACTTCTTTAAAAATCATTGTAGCATTTTTCTTTCACATCAATAGACTTACCATTTAAATAAGGTAAAAAAGACTAAGCAGTATTGTGTCTAAATTCAGATTTTAAATTTCACTGTATTGGCTTTAAATAAATTAGAAAAATCATGATAATAAAACAGAACATTTAAAATTGAGTTCTCAAAGATTGATATTGCTTTTATTATTTAAAAAGTGATATACTAAACTAAACCAAACCAACAGTAATCAAATCTATTTTAAGTCATAAAGACCTTAAGTAGAATTTATGAAACCATAACTCAAATTATTGTGAATTGAGATAAGCTATCAAACATATCAATTTTACCTTCATAATTTATATGCATTTTGTTTTATTTCATTCATTGCAATCCTTTTTATATACAATCACTTATCCTAATTTTCCTCTTTGTTTCTGGTTTTTTGTTTTCCTTCTTTCCTCATCATTGAAACTTTGTTTTTGTGTAAATGCTGCCCATTTTAATATCTAAATATTATACATTTAAATAATCTACTATGCGGAGATCAGCATAGCTCACTAACTCACTGCTAGCAAGTAGATAATGACAAATTTGGAACTGTCCCTGTGGGATTACTAAACTCTGTATCTGCACAGTAGTAAACGACACCCAACACTTTACCCAATGAGAAGGTACATATAATTAGAGAAAGAGACGACAGCAATACCCAATAATCAGATTGTTTGATGTTTTCAGTATAAGCCCTCAGGGTATATCACTGGGTCTTTGGTGGTGTAATGGTAAAGAGTGGGGCTGTCATCCACAAGGTCAGCAGTTCAGAACCACCAGCTGCTTCCCCGGGAGAAAGATGCGGCCTTCCGCTTCCATAGATCTAGTCTCAGAAACTCACAGGGACAATTCTGCTCTGTCCTACAGAGTCCCTATGAGCGGACATCGGCTTGATGGAGTGAGCTTGGCTTTTTGATGGTATATAATCACCTCTCTAGGCCTTGAATAAGAATGACATCTTTATTTCTTCTCTGTAAAGTTCAGTGTTGTTGTATAAGCAAGAAGGAGAGTACATGTGGAAACACTGAAGTCTTACATATATCTTCTACAATAAAAATAGTAGAAATCTGGAAACTTTAATAATTCTTCTTGAGTTCAAGCTGGGAGAGGACAATTGGTGTCAAGCGATCATACTTAGTCCAACTTTGGCAACTATTAGCAAACTGACCTGCAACTAAGCCTGCAGGTATAAATTTCCCAGTGTTCTGGGAATGCCAGCCAATGTCCCAGATGTAGCTAGGAAAACCTAAACATTCCTGGGATCCTGAGAGAGTGGATAGGCAACCACGGCTGCTAACCTTCTGAAGAGAAGTCCAGAGTGCTGCATAGCCAAAGTCAAACCAATGCAGGAGCACACAGAGGCTGGGCTGTTTCTCCATGTTTCTCTTTCCTCTGTCCTCAACAACGCAAAGACATTACCTGCACCCGAACTGCTTCCCCAAGGTCAGCTCAGGGGGACGATAGAATGAACAGAGCCGAGTGAAATTCCATAATAACTCTTCTACCCAAGTCTCTCTAAGTACCACTGAATGGCTGAGTGTGACTATGAAAATTGGACACGTGTAACACTGCCATAGGGGATTTATCCATTTTATAAGATCCCTCTGACAAGAAGGTTGAACCATCTTTGAAGCAGCAGCAGCAGCAGATAGTGAAAGCACATGGCTAGAAGGAGGATCTTCTGTAAGATGACTGTTTGAGGGGGGTGGGGGGTAAGCCCTCAGGAGCAGAGGCACCGTACACTGTGGCATGGAGTCTCAGAGGACCCTAGTCCCATAGTTCTAAGACTATGAGGTACCTGCTCACTTTTCCAGAGACTACAGCTCTGTTACACAGAGAGAGTCACAGGATGGCCTTCCTTGTCCACAGACAGAAGCCAGGGAACAATATGGCAGAAAGGCTGCAGACAAGATAGAAACGTGGATGGTTGCTGAGGAGAGGAAGAACAGTTGATGTGGGACGAAGACAGGACTTTTGACAATTATATACTCCAAAATATTAAGCAAACTATTTACCAGCATTTGGCTGGAGGTTAAGTTAGATATTCTCCTGAAGCTCCCAGTTATCTGAGGCCTTTGTATGTCTCACAATAGAGCTGACTCCCCTGCTGTTAGGATGATGATTCATTTCCATTGAAGCCTGTGGGCAGATTCACATGCTGTTGATAATAATCTCTAGTGGAACCTATTTAGTCATATCCAGGAATCTGGGGTCTGATCTTGTCAAACGGGACACTGATACCTTCCTTTCCTGTACTGTATATCTATAGCACAACCCCTTCCTGTGATGTATGTCCTTACCTGTATTTAGGGACTTGGCATGGCTCCAAAGGTTATATAAGAGTTGGACATAGTAAAGAGGCTTTCTTTTCTCTCTCCCTCCCTCTCTATCCTGCCTCTTGAGCTCCCTCAGTGCTGGATGCTCGCAGCATCTCTCCCTCATGTAATCCCTTCCCCCACTCACTGTCTATCCACATGGATGGTGGAGGTGAGCATGCTACCATGATACTATGTCTGACTCTTATGATTTCTCTGTCTCTTACTCTCTATGACTTTACCACAATAAATAATAATTATCGTGGTACAACTGTGCCTATCGAACCTGTGATGTATGCTTCGGAGTCGGCCTTCCTCTGATAAGCTGACCAAAGACAGTATCTTTACGGTAACAGATCCTGACTTGTCCTACTCTATTAGGTTCCAGAACAAGCTCCTAATCATTGTCATTATTGTCTGTGAGTTCTGTGAGATCATTTCAAGGGACTATGGGATGGATGCCTCCAGTAGAGCAGCGTGGGAGGAGTGGTTGGTGTCCGACTAGGTAAAGGAGGATGGAGGGGAGGCTTCTTGACAATAGACATCAGAGGGGACCAGATATTCAGCCTTCCCCAACCCCATGTCAGTTCCTACTGTTCCCTAGGCCAGGGGGTCAATTAATTATGTGTTTTGATTTTCTTCACTCTTCTTTCATTTTAATGAGAAGAGACCGTAAATGATTGGCCATTAGCTCTGACCACTCTCATTGCGGCTCCTCAAAGAGTATGCAGAACATTGCATCATGGAAGAAGTATAAATTATTGGAAAATCTCTGGAGGATATAAGCTATTTAAAAGTCACTTGATATGAACAACATATGGGAAAGGCTTTGGCGTATTTCATGTTTAACAAAATGTATTTAAAATAACTCACAGGCTTGCAAGGACAGGTGTAAATCAGTGTAGGCCAATCAGGTCTAGGCCAATCCAGAAGCTCTTTCATTCTATCAATATAACAAAGTGTTTAGAGAGAAGTTTATTAAGTTTACTAAGTTACTCAGGGGATTGGTCACAGGATACCCGGTTTAGAGATTGACAGTTTGAACACATCCACAGGAGCCTCTGAAGATAAGCCTGGCAATCTGCTTCCAAAGGATATAGCTTTGAGAATTGTCTGGAGGAGTTCTACTCTGCATACAGAGAGCCTCCATAAGCCAGAGTCAGTTCTGTGACTAGTAAGATCATGGTTGCCTGGGACAATTCAGGTTTACACTTAGTAACTGGTATAATTATAAATATATTTCTCTTTCATTTCAGAAATGTTCCAATAGGAATGTTAACTTGTATTGGTCAAGTTAATCCTCATCAACACCATCTGACTTCCTTACTCCACCCCCAAATACAATACAATGCAAAGAAACAAATGTTCCACACAACAGCAGCAACAACAACAAAGAAAGAACATTGGCATTTAGTCGATCCAAACTCATGGTGACCTCAAGTGTTTCATAGCAGAACTGCACTCAATAGGGTCTTGAAATGTTAGTGAATAGATTGTCAGGCAATTCTTCCATGGTGCTGTTGGCTGGATTTGAACTCCCAACTTTGGGGTTAGTAGTAGAGTGCTATTATCTTATAAAATCTAGAGAATTCACCAGGTGAAATTCTATCTCAGTTGAGGTACTGGTGCATTTGTGAGTTTCCGAATATGATGGATGGATGCGGTACCTGCTACAATCTTCTTTTGACTCCTTGGTGATCCATGTAGCTACACAGTAGGAAACACACTAAATATGTCACCAGAGAATAACTTTGGTGCAAAGAACTCAGAGAATGACACAAGGTTTCTGTTATGTAATGATAGCTACTAAATATGGTCTTCATATTGTGAATCTTGTCTAAAAGTAAAAAGACTACATTAAAAAATAAAATTGAAGAAAATGAGAGATATGTGGGTCTGAGTTTGCAAAGCTGATCTCCTTTGTAGGTGATGTACTAAGGAATAATTTGGGTCTATGCAACGGGGCAAGCCTGCATCTGAGTTCTAGTAGTGAGGACAACTGACTACGAGCACTCAGGTGAGAGACGTTTCCGACTTGTTTGGGACGTGGTCAGAAGGTCTAATGCAGTGATACTGTGAACATTTAAAATGCATGGCTGTCAGGAACTCGGAATGAAGTTGTCTGACTTGCTTCATAAGAGAAAGCCTATTCTTTTCCAGCATGAAGAATTACAAATGCAATAGTATACCCTATAGCAAGGCAGTATTGCACATATCATTAATTTTTGGCATGACTGCTGGCATGCTTTAAGCACAGAAAGAGGTCTTCGGAGGATTAAAATAAGATTTATTAACCTTCTGAGAAAAACATGATGAAAATAATCCCCTGAAGGAGAATCTTTACCAGTACATTCTTGGGCCTCTATTTGATACTTCAGAATTTGAGAAGTAGAAATAGTGTAGTAGCATTTGTAGTAGGAGCCAAATGAATAAATCTTTCAGAAACCTATTTTTAAGTATTTGGTGGGTATTTTTCTTTTTTTAATTGTGAAGTCGATCTAAACATTAAACTTTAAAACATATTTCCATAATGATGGTTTTTTTAAAGAAAATAACTGTGTCATTGATTAAAATAGGCAACTAAAACTCAAGTTTTACAGTATCCTAAGGTATATTCACACATGTGCTGTGAGATTTCTGGTGAATTTAAATATATGCAAATATTAATGAGATCTTCAAGTAATAATATACTATAAAAAAATAAAAATCCAAAAGTACATCATGAACATAGTATATGTCATTCATTATTCAAACACATGAATAAATAACTGCCAGGCCTCTCTTGAATTTCATTCATTAAACAATGTTCTAAAGGCATGATAAAAACAAAATACATTGTATCTTCCCAACTTTACCTTTAATAAACTTTGTTTTTATCTACAAAGCTTTTACATTCCCTAATATCCAGAATTTACTTAAGACTATCATGTATTAGAATTGCTAGAGGATAAGATTCAAGAGGAGGAAGATAAAGCTCTATACTCTTAGCAAGCTTCAATCACGTAGCACCAGGGAAGCTAGAACTGTCCCAGAAGGTCCTTATGAGTTAGAATAGACTTGATGGCAGTGACTTATGTTGCTATTATTTGTGTTTTAGGGGATTTTAATGCATAGCCACAGTTAAAAAAGATTGCTATGGAGCTTTATGACTCAAAGTTCAGTAGTATTAACATCAGCTGGGATTTTACTAGATCTAGCGAATCTTATGCCTTTTCCAGGTCTAATGATTCAGAATTTACATTTATAACACGATGCCCTAGGATACTAATGGACATGCTGTTTGTTCATCAAAGTGATACCGAATTTTTTTTTTGGTGGGCATCACTGCCTCTGGTGGCTGTGGGTGCTACCCAGTGCTGCTCCTGAGAGCCGCTGCTGGACTTGAACCGCCAAGCCCGCCGGCCGCAGTCCCGCACTCAACCACTTATGCGACCGGAATAGCAACAACTCTCTGTACTACTTGAGCCTGTAAATCCTCTTTGGGCACCGCCTTGTTGTTCGGTATCATCCAGTCAGCCGAAAGTCAGGGATTCTGTGCCCAAGCGAGCAAGGGTGCACAGGGCAGCACCATGCTCACAGCCGTTCCTAAGCCTGAGTCCATGGATTCGACCACTGTGTCAATCCAGCCCATGGAGCTGCCTTGCCCTTTCTTGCCACCCTCCCACCCGCATGCACGTGTCCTTCTCCAGGGACTAGTCTCCCAAGACAACGTGTCCATAGTATGTCAGTCAAAATCTTACCATCCTTGCCTTCAAGAAACACTCTGGTCTCACTTCTTCCAACCCAGATGGGTTTGTCCTTTTTGCTGTCCATGACACCTGCAATATTCCTCTCCAGCGCCACAATTGAAATGCATCTATTTTTCTTTGATTTTCCTTATTCAATGTCCAGCTTTCACATGCATATGATGTAATGGAGAATCCATAACGTGGGTCAGGCCCCCCTGAGTCCTCAAAGTAATATTCTTGATCTTCAATATTTGAAAGAGGTCTTGTGCAGATTTACCTAATGCAATAAGTCTTTTTTTTTAGACTGGAAATGTTTTTTTTTATTCTTGTCTCCAGGTTTATTCGAGCTCATTCTCTTCATCTGCTTTTCTTTTTTTAATTTTTAAAAATAATTTTATTTGGGACTTCTACAACTCTTATTACAATACATACATTATCCATTGTATCTCAAACACATTTGTACATTTGGTGCCCTCATCATTCTCAAAACATTTGCTTTCTACTTGAGCCCTTGTATCAGCTCCTCATTTTTCCCTCTCTCCCACTCCCACCCCCTCATGAACACTTGATAATTTATAAATTTTATTATCTTATTTTATACATTTTTTAAAATAGATTTCATTGGGGGATCTTATGCAATAAGTCTTTTGATGTCTAGACACTTGCTTCCATGAACATTGACTGTGAATTCCTGTAGGGTAAAATCCTCGACAATTTCAACCTTTTCTCCATTTATCATTTTGTCACATATTGGTCCAGTTGTGAGGAATTAAGCTTTCCTTACATTGAGTTGTAATCCATACTGAAGGCTACAACCCCTTTTCTTCATCAGCAAGTATTTCAAGTCAAGCAAAGTTATCTGCATACCAAAAGTTGTTAATAAACCTTCCTCCAAAAGATGTGCAACTCTTTTTCATAAAATTTAGCTTCTCTGCTGGTGTGCTCCACATACAGATTCAACAAGTGAGAGGATACAATCCTGAGGCACGCATTTACTGAATTTAAACCATGTCATAGTTCCTTGTCCTCTTCACACTACTGCTTCTTGACCCATGTTCAATCTCTAGATGAGCACAATGAAATATTCTGGAATTCCCATTTTTCTCAACATTTTCCTTTAGTTTCTTATGATCCACAGAGTCAAATATCTTTACATTCTTAATGATACATGAGTATGGATCTTTCTGGAATTCTCTGCATTGTTTGAAGATCCCTCTGACTTTCGTAATGATGTTCTCTGTTCCACATCTTCTTATGAATAAGGCTTGAACGTCTAGCAGTTCAAATTCAATGTATTGCTGTAACTACTGTTGCATGATGTTAAGCAACTGACTTGCGAATGGCTAAGAGTTGTTTTTCTCCTTGAAAAACCCTTAGTTCAAAATGAGCAAGGGGGCTTTCTTTACTTTGAATTGTAATCCATATGGAGAGCTGCAGTCCTTAATCTTCATCAGCAGGGGCTTCAAATTTTCATTCCAGTAGGCAAATTTATCTTTGTATCAAAGTTTGTTAGTAAGCGTTATTCCATGCCTTATGCCATATTTCTTCTTCATGCGATCCAGTTTTCTGATGATTTGCTCAGCCTCCAGAGTTAATAAACATTCTTTCTTTAGGTAAGTTTTGACATGCTTCCTACTTCTCCAGGAACATATCTTTGTAAGTCTTGTATGTGTGACCACTGACCACTGATGGATCCTGCTTAAGATTTTAAGAGAAAATCTTGGGAAGCAGTTTAATAATTAAGCAGAGTTGGAACTGTAAGATTTTTAAAATACTCAAACCTATAATATTAGTTTTTCTTAAAAATTATATATGTTAAAATCTATTTTGACAGCGTTTTAGAGGTGACTAATACATTCTGATGAACATTAACTTTTAAGAGTAGTCACTCAAACATAAACTCATATACCAACAAATATTTACTGATTGCCTCGTGTGTACCAGAAGGAGCCCTCTGGCAGAGTAGACTACTTATTGAGCTGCTGACTGCAAGGTGAGCAATTCTGACCCACTAGCTGCTCCTCAGGAGAAAGAAGAGGCTGTCTGCTCCCATAAGGACTTTCCCTATGTCTCGTTAATGCAAAGGGCGTTTCTACTCGGCCTCCTACAGTCGCCATGAGTCAGGCTTTAGTCTAGACACTGGGAATATAGCAAGCAGACGTGACAAACTTTCTGATTAGCTCCATACTCACATTTCAGATGTTGAACAAAATAATGATAATAAATGTAATTTAAAAAGCAAGCCAGGGATATTAATATGTATTCTAAAAAGAAAATGGATATAGAACTTTTATGGACTTAATAACATAGATATTGGAATTATCATCCCTATATTTGTGAATGTGATCCTATTTGGAAAAAGGAATTTTATTTTGTTACAGTTGTGAAACCATTAGACTAGGGTGAGTCCTAGACCTTTACAAAGCATTCCTATGTAGCAGTGGTCAAATTCTCATGCTATATATTTATGTGCTGATGTAATTGGTGTCATACCTGTGATGATGTCATTTGGCAATTATGGGATGGTTCTTCATGATATGATAAAGCCATCAGGGGTGAAAGGATTAAGGGTGATTTGTAATAGCCTAATTCTATCAATGCTGATTTAATTAAAAGGGTGAGGTTGATATACTCTGAGTAGAAATGGACTTGATGGCCAGGAGCTTGAGCTTTTGTTTATTGTTTGTTTGCTTGCCCTGAGGTGTGGCCTGCAAAATGTTTAGAAAAGATGATAAAAAGATGGACACGTACTGAGAGAAGGATCTATAAGACCCAAACCTGATGCCATCAATCGCCTAAATCCTGGAATGGAGCGAACCATTTGAACACAGGTTCCTACTCTGGGAACCATCTACATTTAGTAGATTCATAAGATACATGGGAATCTTAAAAGAACTCCAGGCATACAGTTGATGAAAGTGCACCCTGCCCTTTGTCCAACACTGTGAACCAATAGAGAGAAAAGGGTTTTCTTAGAAGTGGACTTCCAGTCCAGTGGGCTGAGAGTACCTTGAGTGACACAGAAGGCATCTTCCTGCTCCCCTATTGCTAAGAGGCAGGGGTCAGGGAAGCCTCCACACTCCATACTTCTTTATGCACTAGGGTACCAGTTGTTCCTCCCATAGGACTATACTTTGAGGCTGGTTCGGTAATTTGTTACAAAGGTCAGACAGAACTCATAGACAATACTCACAAGTGTGGGGGTTTCTGGAGGGAGTTAATAGGTTACCGCAAGTCTGGATCAGTAAGAAGTAAGGACACACTCATTTGTTCATAGCATCATCTCTCCAAAGCCAGCAATCACGTTTCTCTATAGCTCTCAGGTTTCCTGGACCAGGAGACCAGCCTGTGGCGCTGTCTCCCAGTCACCTGGGTTTGGTGCTGCTCCTCTTGCTCTTTCCTAAAGGCCCTGTGTTTCAGTCTGTGCCTCATATCTTGGCATCTGCCATTTCAAACATATCAGCTTTTCCAGTGGTCCTGGGATTTCTCTCTCGGCTGCTGCTTCAAAGATGGCTCATCCTTACAGCCAAGAGAGTAGTAATGAAAACGGACTGATCCCCTCTATTGCCATTACACATGTCTGACTTGTGTTGGCCTACTGAGTCAGGTGGTGGGAGTTATAAAGGATTGGACAGTAGAATCAAGTTAATACAGTCACCCCGTCATGATGAGAGAATAATTTCTGTTTGTCAAAACTACCCTGTTGTGCTATGTCTGTCACAGCAGCATTTGAAAACTATGAGAGGATTTTGTCTGGGAGAGTGGGGTGCTGAGCCAACACATGCCTGGTGGAAGCAGATTTGTGACTGTTGCAGATGTCAAAGATGCAGGGAGAGTCAAAAGAAGATGGAAAGAATACACAAAGCCACTGTCCTAGAAAGGTCTAGTCAAAAACTCACTATCTCAGAAGGTGACATGAATCAATGGTCCTGAAGAAGTTCAAGCTGCACTGAATGTATTAGTTTTAAAAAGGGATGCATGGGCTGAGTGCTGGTGGCGTAGTGGTTGTGTGCAGGACTGCGGCCCACTGGGATGGAGGTTCGATTCCAGCCCCACAGAGCAAAGGCTGGGCCTCCTACTCCCACCACCTGAGGGTAGTGATGCCCCCTCCCCCCAAAAAAGGGATGCATGAATTAATGGAATACTTATTGAAATGTTTCAGAAAGCTGAAGAAGCATCGGAAGAACTCACTCCTCTACAGTAGGGAATTTGGAAGACAGCTATGTGGCCAACTGGCTGGAAGAGATCCATATTTGTGCCCAGAAAGGTAAACCAGATGCATATTTGTGTAAAGAAAGGTAAACCAAAATAATGCTCAAACTATAGAATCAATTCATTGATATCACACACAAGTAAACTTTTATATACTATCACCCACCAGCAATTGAAGCAGCACATTGTTCTGCCAGAAGTTCAGACTGGATTCAGAAGAGGACACAGAAAAAGGGATGATATTGTTGATGTCAAATGGATCTTATCTCAAAGCAGAGACTATCAGAAATATGTTCACTTGTCTTTCATTGACTATGCCATGGTATTCAACCAAATGAATCGTAATAAACTCTGGATAAACTTGAAAAAAAAATGGAAACTCCAGAACAGTTCATTGAGCTCATTTGGAACATGAACATGAAACAAGATTCAGTTGTGTGAACCCAATACCGACATATTACATGGTCTAAAATGAGGAAAGGTGTGCTTCAGGGTTGTACTTTTCACAAAATTTCTTCACTCTATCTTCAGAGCAAATCATTGGTGAAGCTGGTTTATAGGAAAAAGAATGTGGCACCATTTTTGGAGGAAGGCTCGTGAACAACCTGAGGTATGCAGATAACCCAAGCTTGCTTGCTGAACGTGAGGAGAAATTGAAGCACTTTCTGAAGAAGATCAAGAATCGTAGCCTTAAGTATAGATCATAACTCAATGTAAGGGTAACCCAAATCCTTGCACCTGGACCAATAGGAAACATCATAGTGCATGGAGAAAAGCTTGAAGGCGTCAAATATTTTGTCTTATTGTATCCACAATCAATGTTCACGGAAGCAGCAGTCAAGAGGAGAACGCACCTGTGAAGGTGGTCCCCTGCCAAACGGAAAAAAGTTCCTCTGGGCAGAGCTTCATAGCACTCATTTTTACCACTAGGTGACCGGCCAGAAACTCACTCTGAGTTAGTGCACCCTGTGGCGATAGGTGGGAAGGTTCTTTTCTGTCCCAGTTAGTTTCTCGCGATAGTAGTTTCACTTGAACCTCATTTTTTTTTTTTGTGATGGGCAATTTAAGAGAACAACATGAAGCTGTTCAATTCTGTTTTCTGCTCGGAAAAAATACTGTAGAAATGGTCATGCTGAACACAGTTTCCAAGGATGGAGTTATGGGAAAAACTCAAGAGTTTGAATGGTTGTCTCATTTCAAAAAGGGGGGAAATGCGAACTGATTACAAACCTCATGCATGACCCTCAACTTCCCAAACATGTGAAAATGTCCACAAAATTAGTGCACTTGTGCTCAAAGACCGATGATGAATAAATATAGGGAAATTATATGGACCAACTTGGAGCTCAGTTAAGTGGATTTTAACAGAAGATTTGGGAATGACAAGGGTCACATTGAAATTTTTGCTTCAGGTCTGACTGACCAGGAAAAAGAGCTTCCAACCTGTCCTGCTTGGAAAGAATAGCTACAAAATGACGCATACTTTACTCATGGGGAGACATGGTGTGTGGCAGTCATGTACTTGTGTCAATTTCATGATTGGGAATCTAGATGTGAAGTCTAGCTTGTCAATTTGGAGATAGCTAATGAGGCCTCTGTGTGGGCATAGCTTTCTCCTGAGATTTCTGGGAAACTTCAGTGTATTTCCCAATTGGAGAAGGGAGACTGGATGGAGTCTTCAAGAGACGAACTACTGACAAGACAAGATGACAGCATGCTGATTAATCCTGATTCCTGGAAAAGGAAGCAGCCAAAGGAGAAGCTCCATGGGCTTTCCCTGATGGAACCAGACCTCCGCAGCCACAGAAGTCACAGAGAGATTGCTGCCAGTGCTGAGATGCTCCCACTGCCAATGGATACTGCTGAGGGACCCTGACCCTGAACCCTGGAAATGAGGAGCCATGGGGAGATCTCTGCCAGCCTCAGGATGCCTCTACTGCATGTGCTTCATGAGTCAGAAGGAGACTTTATAGACTAGTATTGGACATATGGGCTAATATCAGACTTATGATTTTGGACTGGACTGAGTTGGGATGCTTTCTCAATGTTCCATTCCTCTTGCATATATACCTTTCCCTTATATCCATATACATGTCTATGAATTTGTTTCTGTACTCTACCTGGACTAACACATGGTGCTATTCTTATGATTCTTACAGCAAACCTCAATCAAGCCAGTAGAAGACGCCATCATCCCCCCACCCCCCAAAGGCTCATCAAGTGAAATCAAAGATCAAGACAATGTCATTTGTCTTAGTTTTAGTTTTTTTTTTATGTGAAGGAGACAGTTCTTTTGAAGTTCATTCCCACCAGGTCAAACTGTTAATCAAACTTTCTATTTAGAGGTACTGAAAAGATACCTTAACAGTATGTAATTAAGAAGACCTGACTTGTGGCAGATGGTGGACTGGTTTTGCCACCACAACAATGCACTTGCTTATGCAGCCATCTCGGTGCCCCAGTTTGGGGAAAAAGCCAGCACATCTAGCTCACTTGATCTCATTCCAGGAGACTTCTTTTTGTTTCTTTAAGTGCACAGGAACATGAAAGATCAATGATATGACAATGTAGAAGAGATGAAGGCAAAAAGAAAGATGGTGTCAACCATTCCAACAGGTGTGCTTAACAATGTTTCCAAGAATCAAATCCCAGATTTGACAAATATATTAAGTGTATAATGGAGAATACTTTGAAGGTGATAAGGTTGTTTTGGAAAAAAAATTTTTGAATAAAATACATAGTTTGAAAAAGAATTCCTGTTTTTTTTGGTGGGGTTATCCCCATGTATTACAAGAAGCAAGTAGAGAGAGAAAGAACCACTGCAATCCAGAAAAATGAGATTTTCAGGGAATCTTACATATAGAGAATGAAGACTAGAACTTTCTGCTTAAGGTGTGAAACACAGAGAGTAAAAGCCTCCCCTAGAGCTGGTGTCCAGGATATGCCAGGGGCCAGTGTGGTTTCACGCAGGGTGCTAACCGAAAGGTCCGCAGTTTGAAACCAGCAACTCCTCCATGGGAGAAAGATGAGGCTTTCTATTTTCATATAGACTGACTCCCTTGGAAATACACAGGAGCAGAAAGGCTTCTCTCCCCTACCAGGTCACAATGAGTGAGAGCTGGTTGCACAAATCATATTTCTAGTCTCCTAAAATGTGAGAGAATAAATTTCTGTTAGTTAAAGCCATCACATCATGATATTTCTGCTACCGTAGCACTGAGTCACTAAGACCTAGGGTTAGGGTTTATTTATTGATTGATTTCCAATGACTCCACCAATAAAGTGTGGGAACAGGGTCTTCAGGGTATGGTTGGATGTTATCTTTTCTAACATCCAAAGAACGATAAGGAAATGTTCTTTCTTTGGAAGATCCATAGAAACTATTCAACTAAGTGAGGAGTCACTAACAAGAAATCTATTGTGAAACAAATGTATAAATACTACCAGGAACCCTGTAGTATAGGTACAGAAAAATAAACAAGGGATTTCGAGATTTTCGACAAATTCTGACAAGCAAGGTCATATGCACTTGAAGTGCCATTGTTCATTCTGGCACCTTCAACATGAAAGGAGTTTGGAGGAATGTTATGATCTAGTCACAAATTAGAGAGCAATATCTATTCTCTGGCCCTACCTTGCACAGCCACATGTGTTGCCAAGATTCAGATGCATCTGTTAATTAGGTCTTTGTTGGTAAGGCTAGCAAACCTATAAATCTATTCTCTAAGGAAGGTTCCCTGTCCACATACACGATATTCTCCAATCTGTGTGTAAATAACCACCCCACTTTTTTTTTTAAATCTGAACGAATCATTATTTGTACATCTCTATTTTCTAATACTTCCTTTGGGCATTCCGTTAAAGTAAAACACAGCTTTATGATGCCCTTTCCAATCAGCATCAAACTATTTGTTTCAAGACAGTAATTAACTTCCTGCTTAATTTGTCACACTTAATTTGAAATTAGGCATGCAGAGCTATTAAGAACTATGGTTGTGGTGCTTGCATCTGGCGGAGGCAATAGCCACTGGCAGCCTTGATTTATCGCCTTTCATTTAAATCCCTGCGCCAATGATTTTACTTCCTAAAGGCTGTGACTGACATTTATGGATTTGAAAATCAAAGTGAAAATAAGCTACTGTTAAGAACTTCCCAATTCAGATCGATGGAAAACTGTTTTATAATGGAACACCCTGCCATTCAATCCGAGAGACTTGTCCAGAAAGGCTGAGTGCTCAGACATGTTACTGTGGAAAGACCCAGTTTTCCTCTCTAATGGCTGTTTACAAATCACTATCAAAATGCTGCATCTTTTAACAGGGTGGTGTAAATTCACTCCCAGGTGTGAACTATTTTGTGGTAAGCCTGATTCTTTTAATTCATTAAAAGAACAATATCCCCAAAGTAAACTTTTCCTTCTGGTGTATATCATCTGGATGAATGGAAAGGGGAACCAAGGGAGGAAGGAGGAAGAATGGTGCTAAATCAGAGGAATATGTTTTCACACCCAGTTTATTGTTTTTAAATCATTTGAGGAATTGTACAACTCTTATCACAATCCATTGTACAATGGATGGATGTACACAACCAGTTTATTTTTAAAGATTTTTAGTATCTAAATTCTTCTATAATATCTTAGGAAAAAATAAAAATGTTCTAAAAAGAAATGCCTTGACAATCTGCCATGGGGGGGGCAGTTTACAGATTAGATGTCTATTTTCTTTTTTAAGTGGGGGGGAGGGATTGTTATCATTTTCAGCAACTCGATATCACTTGAATTTGGCTTCTGATCCATTGGATAAAATACAAGTCCTAATCCAACCTAGATTTTATTAAGATATAGGTACCTGTTTCAAAGGAATGACTCTTAAAATTCTGAGCTTCCGTAGTGTTCTTGAATGAGTTTCACAATGTTTATTTTGTCTTAAGGTGGTGGTCAAAATTTGGGGTGTTTTTAGAGGGTGTGTGGGTAGAGCCTGTAGAAGTTGGAAGATTATTAGGCACATTTTGGGCTTCATGTGACTCAGCATCCCATCATCCATTTGTGCATCTAAACTTTTTTTTCTGCCTTCTTATCCCTAAGTTTTCATAGCCTCACTTCTATAAACTGTCCTGAAAATCCTAACTATCATATGCACAAATTTCTTTCTATTGGAAAATACCTCCTAGTAATATACAGAAAACACCTAGACTAGAGACATTGTAATACTCAGTAAAATTTGTTAAAATCAAATGCAAAGTTGATATAAAATGCATTGCTCATATATACAAAAATAAATTATGAAAAGCAAAGAGGGGATTCTAGCTCAGGTAAGAGAACAGTAGGTATACACCTTGGTGAATGAAAAATTGACACATCTTGCAAATTTTTACCCAAGCCAAAATTCAGTGTCAATAAAGCTAACGCTTCTCACACCCCAAAGCCTCTTTATCAAGCATTGTATCTACTTGAGGAAGCAGATTGCAATGTTACTACTACAATGTCCTGTATTTATGTCATCATAAATTGAATCGGTTTGATTCTGTAAGTCTGATTGTGAAATAAACCTTGACTCAGGGAAGATTTCATATACACACATATCATTCTATTAGGGGCTCATACATCGCTTATCATATACATACAAAAATATATTGTGCCAAGCACCTTCACAAGCCTGCTGCTGTCATCATTCTCCAAACATCTGCTCTTTCACTTGAGCCCCTGATATCAGTCCCCCACCCCTTCCCCTCTGTCCCTGCTTGCCACTCCCCCACCAACCCTCAATACTTTACAAATTATTCTTACTTTGTCATACTTTACACTACCCAACATCTTCCCTCGCCCACTCATCTGATGACCATCCTTCCGATAGGAAGTTATGTGTAGATCCTTGTGATTGGCTAGGTTCATCTGTCCTGGCTTTTCTGTATATCCAATTTCCATATCTACCAGTGTACCTTCTTCAGTCCAGCTGCATTTGTAAGGTAGAGTTGGCTTCATGGTAGTTGGGGGAAGGAAGCCTTCAGAACTAGAGCAAAGTTGTATGTTTCATTGCTACCTCACTGTACTCTGAATGGCCTACTTCCTCCTTGCGACTCTCCTAAGGGGGTGTCAAATTGCCCACAAATGGGCTTTGGGTCCCCACGCTGCTCTCCCCTCATTCATAATCATGTGATTCTTGTTTTTTGATGCTTGATATCTGCTCCTTTTGACCCCTCTTGATCACACAGGCTGGTGTGCTTCTTCCATGTGGGATTTGCTGCTTCTGCCCTAGATGGCTGCCTATTTACCTTCAAGATTTTAAGACCCCAGAAACTTTATCATTTGAAAGCTGGGCACCACTTCCTCTACTCTGTTTGCCTCTGCACCCTTTTGTCTTCAATGATTATGTCAGGAGGGTGGGCACATAATGATATGATTCTTGTTCTTTGATGTCTGATACCTGATTCCACACCTCATGGTCTCACAATCTGGTATGCTTTTTCCATCTGGGCTTTGTTGCTTCTGAGCTAGATGGCTGCTTGTTTACCCTTAAGCCTTGAAGATCTCAGATGCTATATCTTTTGATAGCTGGGCAAGGTTTCTTTTGAGACAGATGGGAAGAATATGTCTTTGCTACAACTTTATCAATAACAAATGGTGAGTATCTGTTCTGCATGGCTTTATAATCCTAAAACTGCACTTTTGCATGATCAATTCAAATGCAATTCTTCCTTTAGGGTAAAGGAAGTATTAAGGAATTATACCAGGTAAATTAAGTTTTCCTACTCCTACAATTTAACACTTAACACAAGGTGTCTTTTATTCTCTGCTACCCTTTTATGATGTGGTACCTTATTTACCCAATAAAAGTACAGCCTTCCTTTATTACCTACATAATGTGACAGTGATCATTCATTATAGTCCAAGGTTCTTTTTTTTTTCATTCATTTACCAAACAAATACTTGCTGGAACATTACTTTATGCCCAATGCTGCACCAGATGCTAAGGACACAGTGATGAAAATGGTCAAAAACGGCTTAATCCTAATGAGCTTACATTGGAAAATTAAATTAAACTGTAATTTTTGTGTGTTTTTTATTGTGTGTGTTTTAGATCATAGAATTCAATGGTGGACTAAAGACTACTCATATACTACTTTGAAGAAAATGACCTCGGTAGATTTTTAGAAAATAAATACATGGTCAAAATTCCCCCAATTTCAAACTGTAGTAGTTGTAAGTTAGAGAGGATTGCAAAAAAGTGGCAAAAGACCTATGATGGGACTCTACATACTTATACTGAAGAGGTGTCCTTTAAGTGGAGGTGTGAAAAAACTTGATCACACTTACAAACAATGTTATTTTCTTATTTCTATGATTCAAGTCTTTGGAATTACATAGAAAACTGCTTTTAAAATGAATAGAATATGTATATGATGCAATGTATTCATTGTATAGAAGACAAATCTAAACTCTGGAGAAGTCAAATAATATGCCTAAATTTAAGAGCTGTATAGAAGCAATTTCGGGACTAAAATTTAGATTTGATCATACTCTGGCTTCTTGTTTCTTACTTCTATACATGTCCAAACAACTGGTCATTTCAACAAAAGCAAAACATAAACAACGACATTTCAACTTTATAAATCCATGTGTATGCAGATGGTAAGTAGCAGACTGCAGGTAGGGACACAGGATATGAAATTTGAGGCCCTAGAGACCCATAAAGCCAGATACACAATTAGCCCTCCTGTATATTTTCAATGTGTAACTGCTTAGGTTTACACAAATGAACAGGAGGCCTTCTGTAGGTCTGCTCCAGGACAGTGACTCTATGAATAGAATGCTTATTGTTGCTGTCCTTAGTGACCTCATTAGACCAAAGAGGATCACGGTATTAACATCTGTATAATGCTCACCTTGAGTATGGCATAAATTTTTCAGGTGTATTTGTGTGTATGTGAGTGTGTAAGATTATCAACACAAAGATACATACTTATTTCATTAATATGCTTTGCTAATATTATTGCATTCATTTTATGTTATAGGTACTATGCTAGACCTTGGAATCTAAATTTCCATTGTTAATTCAATAGAAACGTTTGACATGTAATAGGCATGTAGAGTAAGGTAAGTTCACCCATCATTCTCCTTTGTGAACTTGGAAGATGAAGTAGAGCGGTTCCTAGGCTTCCCTACACTGCAAAGTTTAAGGAGTCAACCACCACATCCTCCTGTCCTGGACTCTCCGGTGAATTCTAACAGGAACCTGAAGAAAAGCAGCTTCAGCTTAATCCTTTTGTCACCAGAGACACTTAGAGTAAATAGAGGGGACAGCTATTTAGGGTCAGTGATCAAGTTAATATGAAGACACCACGGCAGGGCTAAACCATGAAAAATTCACAAGTCACTTTAGAAAAATAATAAACTGTAAAACCACCTCTCAGAGAAAACCAAGGCCAATATTTGAAAATAATACTATAATACTTGTCATTTTCCTTTGCACAGATTCAACAAATATTTACACGAAGGAAATAGCTGTGCTTTACTGTTGACAGAATATTATAAGCATTACCTGCATTAAATTAAACTTTCTTTTCAGCAACCTAATATGCATTGCATAGTTATAGTGTACTTTACTACGGTTATTTGGGACATATATTTTTCCTACTATAAATTATTCATATTTGTTTGAATACAGAGTTTTTTTCCTTTCAGACCTTCTCTAAATATTGATATATAATAGTAGATTTCTAGAATCATAGCCTGAACACACCTTGTGAAATAATTGTAGTTACTCCTGTAATGCTATGAGAATTTTAAACACATTGCATTCAAAGTTGACATGAGCATTACTTTTAGAAAATGAAAACAAAAAACAAAACAGTAATAATTGTAATTCTGTAAAAAAAAAAGCAGTAATAATTGTCATTCTGATGGGAGAGAAATTATCCACCACTATTTTTTTATTTTGTACTTGTATATTGTTTTTGCAAAACAGAGAATATTTTTGAATGAGTATGATAGGCTATTCACTTCTGAAATTGACAACTTTCATTCTTGGTTCATTTTTCTAAAGATCTGTTTGACACAAGTATCTCACCACTATTATAATTGGTGTCTATTTTGCTGATAATGGCCATTGACATATGAAATATGCTTTAAACCTGTGTTTTGTAGTTCATTTTCTTTGTGCCTTTGCATTCACTACTTAGTCATATTTTTTTCTTCAGAATATTTTTTATCAACTCTGTGATCAATAATTTGGAATTTGTTATATTTTCTTAAAATTTCTTAAGCAGTAACTTGGTTTTTTTAAATAGTAATTTTCCCTCAAGAAAATGTATTGCTGTATCCTGTTTTCCCATTGCTTTAAGATGTGTTCATGATCCTGTATTAAGTTCTCTGCAAGACTCCTTTTTTTTCTTTTCTATTGAGTGGAATTGTGTTTGAAATTACATCTGAGGGTTAGAATTGTTCCTGAAACATGAGCTAACTAGTCACTAGTTTATTTTTACTAA
Source organism: Nesogale talazaci (assembly GCA_004026705.1). Lineage (NCBI taxonomy): Eukaryota > Metazoa > Chordata > Mammalia > Afrosoricida > Tenrecidae > Nesogale > Nesogale talazaci. The sequence continues at coordinate 59,772 of PVJH01012751.1, forward strand.
TTTACTTTTCATATTTTCAAGAGACATTTTGAATGAGAAAAGCTAATCTCTATGGACTGTCATTCAAACAGATGCATTTTGCCCTGTTGTCACAGCATCATGGTCTGAGCGCAGGATGCCCTTTTTATGAACACAATTCACTCACTGTGGAGGAAGTGTGGAAACCTGCCACAACACTGTCTACCAAGAGTGTTGGATAAAATCTAAGGAAAGAAATGGAAACATAAGGGAAGAAAATACTACTTGTAGAGTCAAAATCTGAAAATAGCGTTTTATGCGAAATCCAACACAGCATATTCCGCCATCTGTCTAATCTGTGCCGTAGCTTTAGGGAATGTTCTTTGAATCCCCAAGTATATTTACTCTTTTTATAGTTGCCTAGTAAAGAGCCCCAAATATGAGCATCGGTTGGTTTTTTTTTCTTTTATAGTTTTATTGAGGGCTGTTACAGCTCTTATCAGATTCATACATCTATCAATGTATCTGCCCATTTGCACATATGCTGCCATCAGTATTTTTGAAGCATTTTCTTTCTACTTGAGCCCTTGATATCAGCTCATTGTTCCCCTCTCTCACGATCCCTTGGTAAATTATAGATTATAATCTTCATGCCTTACATCATCCTCCAACTCCCATCACCCATTCTTATGGCATTCATCCCCCTGGGAGTGGGTTATATGTTGGTCCTTGTGATTTAAAGGGTTCTTGTGTCCCTCTCTCCTTCCATATTCACCGTATTCTCTTAGTATCACTATTCTCATTATTGGTCCTCAGGGCTTTATCTTTCCTATATTCCTAGATTTTCTTTCCTAGATTCCCTGTGTTTCAGACTTATTCTGGAGCAGTGTACATGTTCAGCCTGGTCAGATTTGTAAGGTAGTGTGAGAATGCATAACGTGGAGTGGAGACCTAATGCCCGTCTGTGGACAACTGGACATCCCCTTACCGAAGGGTCACAAGGATGAGATGAGCCAATCAGGGTGCAGTATAGCACTGATGAAACATAACTTTTCTCTAGTTCTTTAATCGTCCCCACCCTCTCACCCCCACTATCAGGACTTCAGTTGTACCTTACAAATCTGTTTGCTTTAAGTTACAGCTTTTTAATGAAGATTCAAGTCTCTATTAGTTAAAAGTATGCTAAATATTTCCCTTACGGTGATCATGGTGGCCCTGTTAGACTGGGAAAATATAATCTATGTAAGTCACCTGATGACAGGTGCACATGTTCATTATCTTCATTGGGACTAGGAGTACAACAGAGAACCAAGCAGAAAAAGTGATGAAGAGAATTTAGATTTTAAAATGAGTGAAAGTGAAAAACAAAGGAAATATTATAGGACAAGAATGAGACTATGCCTGGAATGTGCATGAAAACAGAATACCTAAGTGAAGAAAAAGTTATATCAAGAAAGTATTAGAAGAAATGATCTATCAGAAAGCTAAGGGAATTCTACTACTTACTTATTTATGCGCACCTTTTCCATCAATGAAATCTTATTTTATTGAAAAAATAGATAATTATGCTATATTAATAAATTTATTTATATTACAGAAGTGAATTATTCCCTCATATGTTAGTTATATCTAATATTCATTTCTAAAGTTCTCATGACATTGACCAAAAAGCTATTCTTCTCCATTAAATTAAGGCGGTCCCTTTCTAACAAATCTTTTTATGGATGTGTAGAAAGGGAAGGAGGCACTAAATCATCAAAGGGGAGAGTATTGTTTATACCTCCACAGGGAAAGAGGGACCAAACTTAAACCCGGAGACCCAGGATGCGAATGCAACATGACAGCATGGAGTGGAGAAGCAGTGGAGGGACCAGAGACCACAATCCCAACTATAGGGGCAGCCACCTCTTTACCAAAGGAATTTGCCTTGGAGGCCAGCACTGAAGCTGAAGCTTGGGGAGTGAGATATGCCTGACCAGAGCACATGAGAACAAATGAAAATGGAGGAAGAGAGAATGACATGCATCCTGGCCCACCAAGCCTTCAGGACGATATTCCCACTCAGAATAGCCAATGCACAAAGAGGACTGTACGACTGGCCCCATTATGAAATACGGCTACCCTCGCTGACCCAAGGCCTATCGGGGCCAGGATGAAGAAGTGGGGTCAAGATTATACCCTGTTGGACACAACCACACCAATGCAAAGCACTAAGAGTGTGCAACAGAGCATAGAGTCACAGATGGAGTGCCAAGGATATACTTTGGGGCCAGGGTATTGGCACCCCATCCCACTGAACCAAGGGTCACTCTAGGAGGTCAACTACAGACCTTGAACTTTATACAGGTTTTTATATTGCTATTATTTTTATTATTCTGTTACGTATTGTATAGTACATTGAGGGGGTTTCTTGCTGTTGTTATCATGTTTTATTTGCTGAATTTGTTCCATTTTAGGAGACCTTTTTTGTACATATTGTAACCTCTACAGTTCTATCTAGACAAGATAGACTGGACAAAGAGGTTGGAGGTGAAAATGACAGGACTGATGGCTCCAAGGTAGGGGACATTGAAGAGGGAGAGGAGGGGGAAAGGTGGTGATGTCGACCATCCCAGGAAAAAGGGAATAACACTTAATACAAACGCAGGGACAAGGTGGGTAAGAGAAGGCCAATAGGGATTGATTAAGACTAATGTAACAGAGAGAAAATACTGAAACCCAAATGGAGACTGAACATGATAGTGGGACAAGAGGGAAGCAAATGGAAATAGAGGAAGGAACTGGGGGATAGTGAGCATTTATAGAGGTTCAAATACAGGTATGTACATAGGGGCATATATTTATAAGTGAGGATGGGGAAAGAGATTAATGTGTATACTTATAGGGTTAGTAGTAGGACAACAGATGGGCATTGGACCTCCACTCAAGTATCTCCTCGGTTCAAGAACACTTTGTTCTATTAAATTGGCATTCCAAGATGCTCACCTTTCCAACATGATCACCGAAGACAAATGTGTGCATAAGCAAAGGTGGCGAAGAAAGCTGATGGTGACCGGCTATCAAAAGATGGAGCATCTGGGGACTTAAAGAATTGAAAGTAAACAAGCAGCCATCTAGCTCAGAAGCAACAAAGCCCACATGGAAGAAGCACACTAGCTTGTGGAATCATGAGGTGTCAAAGGGATTAGATATCAGGCTTCAAGAACTAAAATGCATAACATTGCATGCTCACTTTCTTGATATGATCGCTGAGGACAAATGTGTGCATAAGTTAACGTGGTGAAGAAAGTTGATGGTGCCCGGCTACCAAAAGATATAGCATCTGGAGTCTTAAA
>PVJH01012752.1:0-63080 GCA_004026705.1 Nesogale talazaci
CCTGTGAACAATAACAGGAAGCACTGCCTTGTCATGAGGTGTCTTTCACAATTGTTATGTCTGTGCCCATTGTTGACGGCCACGGTGTTGATCCATCTTTCTCTCTTTTGATGCCCCTCTGCTTTACTGGCTGTAATGAGCTCTTCCCGGGACTGGTCTTTCCCGATAGCCTGTCCAACGTAAGTCTGACAACGTCTTGCCATCCTCATTTGAGAGAGCATTCTTTCAAGGAAGATTTGCTCCTTCTGCTGGCAGTCCCTGGGATAGTCAGTATTCAGCAATGCCACAAAGATGACATTAAGAAAACCCTCTAAAGTTCAGTTCTACTCTGTCACAGATGAGGTTGCCAAGAGTTGAGATGGTGTGACGGCAATAAGTTTGCTTTGTTGGGTTAGCGTGGGGTAGGCATGGTATTAGAAAGAAATAACAAAAGGTGAGTGCTTAAGGTGGGCAGGGAGGTATTGTGTTCCTGAAGAGGATGCTCTCAGTCTAGATATACAGGGTTTCCCAGGCTTAGAAGTAAGTGCGTGGTGTCTCCTCACGGAAAGCATCAAACAGAAAACTGGCTGGGGTGCTCAAATGCAGTTTTTCCCTTTCTACCCAGCCCCACTCCTTTCTTTGTATTTACAGATAGAAAGTCTGCGATCTGTAAATGAGAAGCAACAACTATGCTTGTATAGCCCCTTGTTCCCAGCAGCTGGACACACTTGGCAGGCATTGTCTTGCAAACTCTCCTGTGAGGGGATGGCCTTTAGGCTTCAGGGGCATGGGGCTCTTTCACACCACCCAGGCAAATGTCCACTTTGCCATGTTGTGTATCTGCCCCAAGGTAACAGCCACATATAGCGCCCATTCAGTTCCAAACCACTTTGCAAGTCCCCATTCCCAGAGTGAAGACCTAGTTGAAAATGAAATTCTCAAAGAAACCTTTTGACAATTATCTTTTGACAAAAACCTTTTGACAAAATATCTGAGACAGCACCTCACATGCTTCCTTTCAGCTAAAGGATACTGGCAGGCTATCAGCTGCATTTGAAGTAGGGAGTTCATGCCTGGAGTGTAAGAAGGAAGAGATCACAGATTCGAGGAGCTTCCAGGCAGCACAATGATATTCTTGCAATATCCCACATCTCTAAAAAAAAAAAAATCCAGAATGAAAGTTCTATAATGTTACTGGATATGGTGATGGTGATGGTTAGGCACCATTGAGTCAATGCCAACTCATGGCCACCCAGTCCTACATCTTGCTCTCAGCAGCTATGTCTGAGCCCATGGTGTCAGCCAGAGTCAGCTTGTCAGACGATGGTGCTTGTGTGTTGCCGTGATGCCCCAAGTTTTCACACCAGTATTTCAAATACCAGCTTGGTTACCCCTGGTGAGCAAGTTTCAGTGGAGTTTACAGACTGTGGCAGTCATATTCTCATGTCAATTTCATGATTGGGAATCTAGGGGTGGAGTCTAACTTGTCAATTGGGAGTAGGTCAACAAGAAGCCAATGAGGCCACTGTGTGGGCATGGCTTGCTCCTGAGAGTTCTGGGAAATCTCGTGGTATTTCCCAATTGGAGAAGAGAACCTTGACTCTCAGTCTCTTGGAGTCAGTCCACTGACAAGATGAGATGACAGCATGCTGATAGATCCTGATTCCTGGAGGATGGAGGAGCCAGAGAAGAAGCCACATGAGCTTGCGCTGATGAAGCCAGACCTTTGAGGTCAAAGAAGCCAAAGAGAGACCCCTGCGAGCACTGAGATGCTCCCACCACCAATGGATACTGCTGATGGACCCTGAACCCTGGAAATGATGAGCCATGGGGAGACCCCTGCCAGTGCTGGGATGTCTCTACTGCTCGTGCTTCATGGGTCGGAAGGAGACTTTATATACTGGTATCAAACATATGGGCTAATATCACACTTAAGACTGGACTGGACCACGTTGGGATGCTTTCTCAATATTCCATTCCTCTTGTACATAAACCTTTCCCTTATATCCATATGCATGTCTATGAATTTGTTTCTCTAGTCTACCTGGACTAACACACAGACAAAGAATAGACATGGAAGAAAGTTTAGGCTGCCTACTTCTGATGGATTGGGGAACACTGTAATATACAGTAGGTATTATAATTGCTTTGAGTTGTAAATGAATGATAATTTTTGGTAGTCGTTTATCCTAGTCATTCATCTTGGATTTTCTAACTCTTTAGAAAATATTGGTCCTAAATAGTAGATTAATTAGTATATTGATCAATACATTACAGGTGGGAATAGGGCAAAATTTTTATGTTGTTACCAATTTGAATTATTATCTCAGGCAAGCTGCCTCCTCTCCCTGGGCCTAGGTTTTTTCCTCTACTCCTGTTGGTGCAAGGCTAAGAGCTGGGCTGCTAACTGAGAGGTTGTTTTTTTGAGCCCAACCAGTGGTTCTACGGAAGAAAAGTCCTGGCAGCGTGCTGTGGAAAGATCACAGAAAGAAACACAATGAGCAGCTCTGTTCTGTCCCTGTTGGAGTCCAGTCCAGAGCACCTCATGGCAGAAGGCTGTCAGTTAAGGGTAGGACTACACTCCTGTTCCCGTGTCCCACTCCCACTCCAATGTGTAGACGTAGGAATGGGTACTTCTTAGCCATCCTACTGACTGGGTAGGATGCCGTACTGATATGGGGTGGGCAGGGCCCAGATGCTATTTCTCCTGCACAGAAAGATTTCACACACACAGAGAGAATATTTCATCATGAAATGCCAATAGCAAACAACCCAGCTGATCATTTATGCTGAGAAATGATTGCTAACATCCTTTACAGTTTGACAGTCATGAATGGCACTTTCAAAAAGTCCAGTCAAAAAGTTCTACACAAGTAACACAAAAAGGTTTATTTTGTTAGGTTTGAGCTCCTACCAGGAGGGGTTGGTACACCTAGGTGGGTAGTATGCCTGGATTGGCCCATCTGGGCCAGGTGAATCTGATTCAGGTAATGGGGTCAACCAAAACTCCCAATGGTGGGAGCAAGGGTGTCCTGAAAAGGCCAGTAGTTTTCTCTCCCCCTCTCACTCCCAGTGCATCCTGGCAAGGCTGAGATTTCAGAGCAGCCACAGTCCCCCAACCATGCCGCTCCATTTGCTGTAATGTTGAAACTGCGACCAACTTTCACAAAACTCACTTAGATCACAAACTTGGCGTTGGCGTGAAGTCAAGGACCAAGGTATTTCTCCCACGAAAAGGAGAGATCTCACACTTCCTTAAGCAAAAATATCAGAATGGGAAGCTGTTGTTTCTCAATCAATTCTCCATCTATGTCTGTACATTTCTACAAGCAAGGCACACTTCCATTTACACTATGTCCAAAGAGTAGCTTTAACATACCCAAGTGACTAAAATTGTGCTCCTTTTTAAGGTTCTTTGAGTTTGGAGAGCAAAAAGAATCTGAAGGAGCAATAGCATTAAAGTCCGGTAGATGAGGGAGGGAAGGTTTCCAGTGAAATTCCCCTAAGACAGTGTGATAGGTGGGCTTGTTGTGCCAACATGGCCAAAGAAGATAGGGAGGTTTGTTCTAGCAACATGTCCAATGAACACAGGAGATCAATTAAAGGGTGGAGATAGAAATGGCTTGGTGAGGCCCGCCATGGCTCTCTTGCTCTTGGATCTTCGGACCAGCCAGCCCCCTTGTTTGTCCTGTGCCTCGATCTCCAAGTGACACCACCCATGGGACACCAAGTCAGTGGACTGTGTTGCTGTGAGCTGCGGTTCCTTCAAGCCTTGCTTCACCACGCTCCTGGAATATACATGTCTTGAGCTGGGGACTGTTGGACTCTGTCATCTGTCTGAGTGTTGGTAACCTGCCTTGTTGGTTGCTGCTTGTGGCTGGATAACCTGAATTGCTCTACAGAGCAAGACTCGAAGGACTGCCAGTCTACTAGTTTTCTCATGCAAGTGAGTTGCACCAAGCCATTTGTACTGCTTTATAGATTCTTTAATTATTTATTTCTTATGTTAGATATCTTTCTATCTGTATAAATAAAGAGAGAGAATTATTAGAGTTCTCTACAGAACCCTGTCTAACACAGACAGCCCCTGCTACCTGGAATAATATGCAGGTGCGTTGTCATGATAAGAAAAAAATTGGTCTGCAGCCCACAGGGTTGATGGTTCAAATCCAGCAGCAGCTCTCTAGGAGCAAGGCATGGCTTCTTACTCTCACCAGGGCAGTGATGCCACACACACACACACACACACACAAATACAAATTAGGTAGCACAAATTTCCCTAGGCTTTTTTCTCCCCAATGCCTCAAGAAAACCAGGCAGAGCAACCTGACAGCATCCCCAAACACAACTTTCTGAGCTGACCTCTTAGTTTGAAGTGAACTGGCCCAGCATGTACCCTTAGTGACCATTATTTTGGTTGGACCTTTTTCTCAAAGACATTCCAACAAGACTGGCATGTGTATCACTTAGAAAACTCGTGTGCAGCTGTCCACTGACCCTACTGATATGTTTGAGCCCACTTTGTTTGGGATACACCCATGAAGATATGAACTAGAAGCTTGGTGGTAAGTAATATTACTTTTTCACTGTCCTGGGATGTTCAGGTAGAATTTCATTCTGGGCCTTCTTGATTGTCCTGTTGTGTGTTCCTGAAAAATATGTTTCATGCTTCATGAGGCTGATGAGGACATTTCAAAGCCAGAAATGGTCAGAGAAATTTTATATAATTAACTTTTTTTAATCAGAGAAATTTTATATAGGTAACCATTGCAAGCTTTATAAGATACCCAACTCTTGCTTGGGATGGCCCCCCCCTGTTTGACTCAGCTTTGTTTTCTTTTTTAAATCATTTTATTGGGGGCTCATACAACTCTTATCAAAACCCATACATACATACATACATTATATGCAAAACACATTTATACATTTGCTGCCATCAAAATTCTCAAATCATGTTCTTTCTACTTAAGCCCTAGGTAGCTCCTCATTTTACCCCTCCCTCCCCACTCCTCCTTCCCTAATGAACCCTTGATAATTTGTAAATTATTATCATTTTGTCATATCGTTCACTGTCCAATGTCTCCTTTCACCCATTTCCCTGTTGTCCATACCCCAGAGAGGAGGTGATATGTAGATCCTTGTAATCCTCTTTTCTATTCCACCTTCCCTCTGCCCTCCTAGTATCGACACTCTCTCCACTGGTCCTGAAGGAATCATCTGTCCTGCATTCCCCATGTTCTGGTTCCTATCTGTACCAGTGTACGTCCCATTATCACATATAAATATATTTACATATATATGCCTGTATTTAGACCTCTATAAATGCCCTTTGTCTTCTAGTTCTCTCCTCTATCTCCTCTTATTTTCCTTTTGTCCCACTATCATGTTCTGCCATCATTTGTGTTTCAGTAATTTCTTTCGGTTATATTGCTCTTGATCAGTCCCTATCAGGCCTCTCACACCCACTTTGCCACTGATTTTGGATCACTTGTTGTTCCCTTGTTCCTGGGTTAGTCAACATCATCTCCTTTCCCCCACCTCCCTATCTCCCATGCTCCCCCCCCCCCACCGGAATCATCAGTCCCATTATTTTCAACTCTAGGCTGTTCATCCAGCCTATTTTATCTAGATAGACTTACAGAGATAATATGTACCAAAAAAAGACCAAGACATTGAGAGACAAAGTGACAAAAGAAAACAAAATGATGATAACAAAAAAAGTCCAGAAAAAAATACAGTAAGTAAAAAAATAACAATAATGATAACAAAAGAAAAACCTATAAATAGTTCAAGGTCTGTTCATTGACTTCCAGGAGTGTCCCTCAATGGAGTCCAATGGAGTGCCACACCCTGGCCAAAGTATATCTTTGACACTCCCTTGGGAAGTCCATTCTCTGCTCCCCCTGCTGCTCTGCTGTGTGCCCTTAGTGTTTTGCCTCAGTGTGATGGGATCAGATCAGGTACAATCCTGACCATGCATCTCCAGTGTTGTCCCTGTAGGATCTTGGGTCATTGAGGGCTGCTGTGTTTCATAGTGGGGCCGGCCATATGATTCTCTCTGTGCATTGGGAACACCCTCAAGACTCTGTGAACCAAGAGGCTTTCCACTCTCTCTTCCACCCCCTTCATTTGCTCTCATGTGTTCTGGTCAGACATGTCCCTCTCCCTGAGCTGCTGCCTCAGTGCTGTCCTCCAAAGCAAACTCCCATGGGGAGAGTGGCAGCTGTCCATGTAGTTCGGATTGGAGGACTCAGTTTTGTTTTAAGTTCCACAAAAGAACACAATGTTTGTGAACTGTCAACTTGTGCTATATGTTCGCTAGCCCAAGACAGCCTCCGACAAAAGTAAGTGTGTCCTAGCTATAAATGAAGCCTTATTAACCAGCAACTTGAGTTATCCTTAAAAAGAAATAGCTGTAACAAACCAATCATGGCAGCTATAATGGGTTCCATGTTGCTTAACTCCTGGCTATCTACAACCTGAACTTCTGGGTGGTCTTTAGGGGTGATCTTATACTGTGTACTATGCTGCAATCCTTTCCTTAGCAAACTATTGTCCACAATACACTAAATGGAATAAAGTGATTTACTAGACATCTTACAAACAGCTTTACTCCTTTAAGACCCAGGTATTTAATCACTTCCAGAATTTCCACTTAGTTCTAGAATGCCCTCAAGGGCTGAGCTTCAAATGAAATATCTCCTCCAAGGACCCAAGAAAGCAAGTTCAAAGACAGCATAACTATTTTTTCCAGTGAGCAGGTCTAGGAGCATCTACTGCCTAAAAGCACTGAAAAAATAATGTTCTTAAAACTTTTCCAAAATGGTCCAAAAAGCAGAGTTAAGTTGATTTATTCAACCAGAAAGACTGATTATTTTGCTCTAAGACACAAATTAAAACAGATTTAATACTTTTGCCTCAGTTTCTAAAAGTCTTCATCTTTAATTAAAAGTAAAAATAAAATTAGATGACTGATACTTTGACTTCCGACCAAGTCTTCTTCTAGTCGAGCTCATAGACTAAAGCACACAGCAAATCTTATACACTTTTACGTGAACGGTGATTTATCACCATCCAATTTTGGCTACAGGAGCCCTGGTGGTCAGGTTAGTGAATATGTGTTGGGCTGCGATCCACATGGAAACTCCCAGTACCTGCTCAGGAGAAAGACCAGACTTTGTACTCTCAAAAAAAGTGACCGTCTCACTGTGGGTCAACATTGTTTGGTTTTGGTGAATATCTTGACTTCAGGTCATAATGCCTTGTTCCTGGGTAAGCATCTCTGTGTGTGTTCATTTTCCTTCCTTTCTCTAAACCCATTTCAAGGGTCTGCCAGAAAACCGAGGTGGAGGATCTCAGTGGCCAAAACCCGCCACCGTTGCTAGAACATGGCCTCACGCACTGACCAGCTTTGGTCTTGGGCTCACATCCACTTCCCCGCGACAGTGAGTGAGTGAGTTGGCATAGACAGAAAGCATGGAGTCTGGAAACAGGTCACCTGACTACAAGTAGTAAGTCGTGCCATTTCTTGCTGTGTACTCACCGTCATCAAGTCAATGTCAACGCAGAGTGGCCCTGGAGAGCAGAGCAGAACTGCCTCTGTGGTTTTCCCAAAGTGTAAGTCTCCTGGGAGTAGAAAGCCCCATCTTTCTCCCAAGGAGGGGCTGGTGGTTTCAAACTGCTGACTGTCTGGATCACAGCTCAAGGCATGGTCACCAGGGCGCATCTCGGGTAATCACAGACAAATCCTTTCGATGCTCTGAGTCCCCATTTCAGCCAGGGTGGCACAAGCAGTCTGCTTCCCCAAAGGTTGGCAATTCTAACTCCTCTGGAGGCTCCATTAAAAAGAGCACCCCACAGAACGATTCTATTCTGAAACACCTGGTTCACCATGACGTGGAGCCAACTCCACAAGAAGACAGAGGACACTGCTTAGAAAGCTGCAGCCCCACCAATAACTATGAGTTCTTGAAGCGAGTGGATGTCATGTTGCTGGCAGGTGCTGTGTTGACTCACAGCCATTCTATGTCCTGCAGAAGGAAACGCTGTTGAGTCCTGTACCATCCTCACAAGTGTTCTGTTCAAGCCCGTCGTTCTAGCCACTGCGCCAGTCCATCTCATTGAGGCTCTGCCTCTTTGTCACTGACTTTCTACTTTACCAAGCATGATGGCTTTTTCTGAGGATTGGTCCCTCCTGATAATGGGACCAAAGTACACTTCTAAGGGAACATTCTCTACTTCTTTCAAGACAGGTTGTTCACTTGGAAGGTTATGGTCTTTACAATAGACTTTGCCAGCACCATCATTCAAATGGACCATAATTCAAACTCTAGTGACTGGAGTAAACTTCGGAAAGTATGATGAGTATTGGATCCCTGTCTGAGGCTTTCTGGCATCGAGAATAAGGAGAGAGTGAGAGAAGGAACAAATGACTGCTTTCTGAAGGTCATGGAACTGGTTAGACTTGGATTCAGACCTCTTACTTTGAGGGTACCCAATGAATGGTGCCCCCAAACTGCTATTTTGATTTACTATTTTGATGCCCACCTTACTTTATCATGACATATATTAATCTGATCAGTATGGTTCTGATTTTGTTGAATGAACATTATTGAAAATGTTGCCTATCAAGAAGCACACCTGCCTATGTGATTACGAGGTGTCGAAGAGATCGAGTTTCAGGCACCGAGGAAGAAAAAATCATATATCAATGTGAATGAGGGAGAGTGCCAATTGAGGACCCAAATCCCATCTGTAGGTAACTGGACATGCCCTTATAGAAGGATTGTGGGGAGGAGATGAGCCATTCAGGGGTACCGTATAGCAATGATGAAATAAAGTTCTTTCCTCTAGTTCTTAAATGCTCCCTCTCCACCTCCACCCCCACTATCATGATCCTAATTTTACCTTACAAATCCGGCTAGACCAGGGAATGTACACTGGTACAGATAGGAACTGGAAACATGGAGAATCTAGGACAGATGACCCTTTTAGGACCAGTGCTGAGAGTGTCAATACTAGGAGGGTAGAGGGAAGTGGGGGGGGGAGTAGAAAGGGGAAACCAATTACAAGGATCTACATATAATCTTTTCCCTGTGGAATGGACCACAGAAAAGTGGGTAAAGGGAGACACCAGATAGTATAAGATATGACAAAATAATAACAATTTACAAGTTATCAAGGGTTCATGAGGGAGGGAGGGAGGGAAAGTGGGGAGGGAGGGGGAAAAATGAGGAGCTGATACCAAGGGCTCAAGTAGAAAGAAAATGTTTTGAAAATGATGCAACAGATGTATAAATATGCTTGACATAATGGATGAATGTATGAATTGTGATAAGGATTATGTGAGCCCCCAATAAAATGATTTTTTTTTAAAAAAAGAAAGAAAATCTCCTATCATCTATCCCCATTATTTGGACAAATAGTGTTCAGTCACTATTTATATGTTCACTATAATAGTGTTCAGTTTAATCTGGGCTGAGCCCAGGTGGCATAAGTGGTTGAGTGTGGGACTGTGGCCCATGGCCTTGGCGGTTCAAATCCAGTGGCGGCACTCAGGAGCAGCGCTGGGTCGCTCCCACGACCACCAGAGGGCAGTGATGCAAAAAAAAAAAGAGTTTAATCTGTACAAGTTAACAATTCAGGTATTATTGTTTATAGCTGGCCTATACTTGTGTAATTTCCTTTTCTCCACAGTGTTTTAAATCCTATACCATTGGCTGAATTAATGACACAATCAACAGAATTACCTTATGACCCAGAACGATGATTGGTAATGGTCTCTATCCTAAAATTATGATGCTAGCTCTAAACTGAACCAGTAGCTATATGAATGGATTTGGGGGTCCACGAGTCCAGTTTCAATCTAAGAAAAGTTAGTTCTTATGGCATGGCTCTGCCTGAAGATATCACTTAAGATATGGGTGCGATAGCAAAGTGTGCCGAAGAAACTAGACAGTGCCCGGTTGTCACCTTAAAATTATCTTACAGGCTTGTCTTCAAACAAGGCGTCAACCAAGTCCACGTGAAAGAAGCACACCAGCCTGCGCTATCCAAGAATTGTAAAGTCAAGCATTCAAGTACAAAGAAGAAACTATATCAGAGCTTAAATTGTTTGCAGAAGGTTATGGATGACAGTGGAAGCCCAAAATCCATTAAGCCTCCAGTGACTCTCCTCTGACCATAGTCCAAGGATGTGAAGAGCCTTGAAATCAGAGAGCATTGTAAACTCAATTATGGCAGAAGTAGTTAGGCTAAAATGTAATATTTTCTCATTGGATCTCCTTTTTGATCCATTGTAAAGTTGCTTTGGTTTTTGCATCTTTGCAGTGGAGGGGGAGAGTTTGGGTGAGTTGCCCCCTCCGTGACTCCCCTCTGACAGCACGCAGGGGTGTGATGAGCCTCGCTGTCATGCAGAGCGCAGCGGGAAGTTGCAGATGCAATTAGGTTCAAATTTGACACCTTGACATTTGATCTCTCTTTAGAATCATTAAATTTGTTCTAATTTTTATAAATTTTTCCATTTTTTTAAAAAACTAAGGTTTTTCTGTATCTCGCTGAGTTACAATTGTTGGATTTTTTGTTTTGTTTTGGGTATGTTTTTCTGTATATGAAATCCAGGACAGGTAAATATATAGACACTGGATTGTTTCTGGAGATAGGGCTGGGAAAGTTGGTGGGAACTGGGGCGCTATTACCAGTGAGTACAAGAAAGAAGAAAACATCCTAAAATTGACTGTGGTGTTGATTGTACAGTTCTTAATATGATTAAATGATTGCATGATATGGTATATGAATTATATTTTTTAAAAAAACACCCTGTTCTTTTTTAAAAAGAGAAGAAAAACTGACCACATAAATGAGGAGAGAGCATGAAGTTGGGTATTCTGTTCCCAGGGCCAGTTCACAGGAGGTGGGCTCCCTGCAGAGTCAGTAGCTTCAGTTATCAAGTATCAAATCCATCCTGCAGGGGGAAGCCAGTGGTATTTTGGGGAATTAAACTAGGAATTAAACAGGACTGAAGGTCTCTCAGAGGCACCAGCTGCTTCCCCTGGACTGTGAGCTTGAATGTTGGTAGTTTGAACCCATCTGTGATCTGCTACTGGTAAGATGACAACCAAGAAAATCATATGAAGCAATTCTCCTCTATAACACATGGGGTCATCTTGGGCAGAAATCTAAGAACAACAACAGGACTAGACGGGTGTGAATGCCAGAATATAAAGAGCCACAGAGACTCAGGGTAAGTGTGAAGGGAGTTAGTTTGGCCAGCAGAAATAGCTGAAAGTCGGCGTAGAGCTAAGTGTTGCTTGTCTGAATACTCCAGATGAGGGTCTTATGAGCAGCTGGATGCAGTGACTTGAGGTCCTTCAGTTACCCCCTAAATACATTGTTGTGTGTATTTCTTTTTAATTATTTGCCTTCTACCACATTTCATATTAACAACTAAAATGTTCCTCTGTGTGTTTAAATAGGAAGATATAATTTCTAGTTAATTGGAAATATTGAGCATTTAAAAATAAAACATATATTATTTTAATAATGTTTACTGTATAATCTAAACAGAAAGCAATTATATATGCACCATGATTTATTTAAAAAAAAAGTTATCCAGCAACAAGCTCTTCTTTAATAGGCAAAACATTAACTTTAAACTTATATTTCTACTTCACTCCCTCTCCATACACATATGGTAATTTTATTTTAATGTGATATATTCCAAGCCTGAAATTCTTGGATTGATCACTGCCAGATAATTATCTGTATGAAAAATATATGTGTGCTTTAAATTAATTGCAAATATTTCCTGTGATTTCAGGTTTCAAAATTTTCTGTATTGGGCTGAGCCCCGGTGGCTCAGCCGGGGCTCAGTAGTGGTTGTGCGCGGGACTGCGGCCCACTGGGATGGAGGTTCAATTCCAGCAGTGGGGCTGGACCTCCTACTCCCACCACCGGAGGGCAGTGATGCCCCCCCAAGAAAACAAAAACAAACAAACAAAAAAAAAACATAAAAAAATTTTCTGTATTGTGTTATCTTTAGATATTACTAATCTGCAATTTATCAAAGTCAATTCAGTGCACACTAATTCTTATAAATAATTACTAAACATAAAATGTATTTCACAGGAAATGTTGCTTTTTATCTGACTTGTGGTTAAAATAGCTAGTTGTTCTTCAAGTTACTCTCCTTTCACAATTATTGTTATTACTGAAGTTGTGAGAACCTTCTTCACAAAAGTAGATGAGAATGAAAGGAATTGTATCAAGTAATGACAATTATTTGAGCTGCTTTTGTGGTGGCACTCTATTAACAAAAATAACTCTCCGTGATGTAATCTTCAATCAAGCCTTCTTGCAATTATCATGAAAAAAAGAAAAAGATTTCAAACCACCTGAGCTACATTTGTTTCATAAATTAGCAAATGAATTTTTACACAATTGATGGAACAAGTATCCTTTTGCCTGGCCCTCCCTTACAGGTTGACCCCCCCCCCCCCAACGGAAAATTAGCCCAGAGAAAGATGAGGGAGAGAGACTCCAGGTCTTCCTGGGAATCCCATGACAGCGGGTATGCCTTTTAGGACAGCTGCTTCCTCGGCTGCAGGGCAAAAGGCCCGCATAACTCCCGTTATCGCAAAGACCTGAGAAACGATGCGAAGCACACAAATGATCGTCTTGGAGCCCTGAGCATCGCATGAAAGGAGAAGACGTGACATCAAACACCTGGTGGAAGAAGAAATGGAAGAAGGTTCCCTGCCAGCCACTGGCACCAGGTGGTTGTTTTGAGAGAAAGCAAGCAGCATTCCAGGCTGAGGGATGCAGGAGCCCAGCTTCCTGGAATTCCCATGAGGATGGGAATGCAGTGCAGATGATCCTGAGGGAAGCCAGGTGAGCGGAAGGTGAATTAGTTCGAAGGATGGAAGTGTAGGGAGGCCAGCAAGCTCTGCAGGAACACCAAGGAACCCCGAGCAGTGAGGCGACCCAAGTCTCACCGTGCTGCTCTTGTTGGGTGCACCAAGGGCTCTTACCCATAGCAACCTCGTGCACAACAGAAGGAAACCCTGCCCTGTGGACAGGACTCTTCATCAGCACAGCCCTGGCTGCCTGGCTTGAAGACGCACATGAGGAAAGGACCTATGGTCTGGTCGCTAATACCCAGCAGCCTTCCCCAAGTCCCCTAGGTGGTTAGGGCAGGGAGCCTATATCTGGCAGCATTTACCTAGCAGGATGCTGGTACCCACCCAGACACCAGTGACCAGAGGAGCACACTTCACTCCTCCACCGCTCTCCCAGTCACCAGAAACATGACCCCTTTTTCAAATCCCACCTACCTGACAATGAGTGGTATAACCCCATCCCACCCCCTCACCACATGACTGTGTACATGGTGTGTGTGTCCCCTCTCTACTGGGTAACTGGCTGCTCTGTGGAGTGGCAGCTGGGGACACTAGTAGACAGCCTTCCCCATGACTGAAATGAGGTCAGGTCACACACACACACACACACACACACACACACACACACACACTGACTATCTCCTGTGGCCCCAAGCTCCTCAATTCCCCAGTGGCCAGCAGTGCATGCTCTCACAGAATAAGTATCACACACCCAACTTTCACCGCCAGTCAATAGACACTCCTGCCCTCACGAGCTCATGCACCTCATGGCCATGAACATACATGCTATGGACCACACACTGTGTGCCTGCCGCCTTCACCATTGGAAGCGCATGCTGGTGCCTGCCAACCCCCAACTTATCCCCTAGCAGAACTAAGGAAATTTGTCAAAAGCAAACTAGAAACCTTGAAAAGATCCCTTTTGTGAAAGAATTAACAACATCAAACCAGAGATCTAGGACTGCAACCAATGCTGTATTTGTTTATGAACTGAAAAATTAATTTTCTAGATAAATTCTCACCTAAAGCACAATGAAATGTTCGTTTGTTTTATAAAACAACAACAACAAAAATTCTTTGGAGCACAGCTTTACTCTGACACACACATGTCAACAGTTAGTGTCAGCTCCACAGTAACTGGTTTTAGTATGAAGGGGGTTGGTTGGTGAGGGGAGACTTTCATTCAACTACAATGACTCATGGACCATTCCCAGCAGAACCGTTTCAGCAAGAGTGGACACTGGAGTTGTGGAACTAGGAACTGATTTTGACAAGGCCATTCCTGGACTTGCTCACCCTCAGAAGATCTTCATGTACCTCTGAGAATGTGGATGGTCAAATCAAAAGCCCCTTGGTTTGGAAAATCCCTGCTGGACAGCTCTGGGCAGCAGAAGCGTCCTTTACTTCTCACAGTGGTATTTTCCAAACTGGGTTGTGTGGAATATCCGTCTGTTTGGATGCCTGACAGCACCTCTCTCATTTTTGTTTTCTTCACCTGATTTTTATCGTCAAATTGCTGCCATGTCCCTTTTCATTCGCATAGGCAAAAAGAAGTTGCACAGAGCAAGGTCAGGTAAGTAAGATGTACGGGACAAGAGAGGCCTGATGATGGCGTCTTTTTGCCCCAAACTGGCGCACTGCGTTGGCTGTGTGAGCAGGCGACTGATTGTCACAGTGGCAAAATCAGTCCCCCATCTGCCACAAACAGGCCTTTTTTTTTTTCACACATCACTGAGCAATCTTTTCAGAAATGAAAGCTTAATTAACTACCTGAGACCTCGCTAAAAGTACAGAGAGAGTGGCTGGGAAGAGGCCGTGATAGACAGAGCACAGCTAGACCAGGAGCTGTCTGCCGGCCCCAAGAGGAGATGAAGAACTTTCCTAGAGCCTTCGTCAACCCTGAGCTTCTCTGTACTTGGCAGGTGAGATGAGTAGGCAGTGAGGAGCTCTTGCTCCGGGAAGCAGTGCCCACCCTACTTTCAGGAGGGCTGATGCCTTGCATGCTCAGTCAGTTTTCCCCAGGTGTGAAGGAACAGCTGTAGCCAATTTTCAGGACACCTCTGCTGGTTTCCCAAGGAAAATAGCTTGTTTTCCTCTTGTCCGAGTTGGTCAGGGTTTGCAGAAAATGGGAGTGGAGAAGCACTGAATTAAAAGCGCTGCTGGTCCAAACCCAAAGCATCCCTTCAATCTGCCTTGTTCTTTTATTCCGTTCAGCTGGCAGCCCAGGACAGTGGCAGGAAAGGACTTCCTTTGCCATGACAATGGGGGCGGGGTGGGGGTGGGGATGAACAACATGTCTGCTTTCAGTTATATTCATTCTGTGACTAGCCAGAGTCATAATGTGCTCTTTGCTCTTACAAACCATCCTCTTCATTGGCTGGGGAAGCTGTCAGAGCACAGGAAGCCAAGCCTCTGGCGGCTGGGAGCTAAGTGTGTGGTTAAATGCCTTTGTAAGTGGTCTCAATCTCAGAGCTGCACCTAGGTGGCATTCGAGGTCGAGGCTTTGAGAAAGTGGTAGCACTCATCAGTGGGCTAGACACAGCTCCAGAAACTTGAATTCTTTGGGGAGACTCTTCTGGTTGTTTTCCTTTTCTGGGGGGCTGAGAGGTGGGAACCTACAGATCTGCAGTAAGAGTAAAAGGAGAAATGATATCTTGCCCAGTAAAGCCATTCCGTCCTGCTTTGAAGGAAATATAGACGAATACACGCCACTGTGAGTCCTGAATACATGCCACTATGAGTGCTGCCACATATGCATATGTGTGGGTGCGTGTGTGGAACCATGCTTTTGTGGCAAGAAGGCTACTTATATACAAAGTCTGCCACAGCTATTTGGTGGGAACTCAAAAGTGGGGATCTGTGAGCACCTCACAAGGTGGCCGCAAGTCTTAGAGGTTATTGTGTACAGCAAAGGGTATGTCGCAGATATACAAACATTATCATGCTTGTATTATAAGTATTCCAGCAAAAGAAGGAAACCACAGCCAAACCGCTAGGTGGGAAACTCACTTCACATTGTGGACGGACTCAGAGTTTCCTCATGTTTCGTGCGCCCTCTGTTACGGGCGGGTAATGAGATAACTAGTGATTTCTATACGCTGTCTTCAGATGCCATCTCCTTGGTTATATCTTAACTATTTCATTTATTTAGGTGTTTGCGTGGGTAGTGGATAGCTCTGAAAGACTCTTTAAAATTCAGCCTGTGCTGGATTATTTCCTCAATAAATTCAGGATACTTTACAGACCAAAGCGACAGTTGTCTTTGGATGAAGGGATGAGTCCGTGGAGAGGACCCCTGAGGTTTCGAACATACAACCCAGCAAAGATGACAAAGTATGGTTTACTTGTTAGGATGGTGTGTGCGTGGGGCACAGCCCATATCTGCAATACAAAAATTTATACTGGTGAAGGGAAGAAGTTGGAATAAACTGTTCTCTCAGTTCTTGGCCCTTATCTTGGTATGTGGCACAATCCCTACCAGGATAATTACTATAACAGTGCCTCTGCTGATTTACTTCTGAAAAACAAAACTAGAGACTGCAGTACTATTAGAGTGAACAGAGGTTTGCCCCCAACTCTAAAAGCCAAGGCATCAAGAATGAAGAACACTGACATAGTTTTCAGTAGAAAAGGCAACATTCTTCTACTCATATGGAAAGACAAGCAAGATGTTAGAATCATATCAACAATTCATGACACTTCTGTCTCAAATACGGGGAGAAAAAACAAAAACTGGAGAGGATATATTGAAACGTGCAAGTATACATCAATATAATGCCCACATGAAGGGAGTTGATCATGCAGATCAGTACCTCTCGTATTATCCTCTTCTAAGGAAAACAATGAAATGGACAAAGTCATTCTTTATCTCAAAAACTGTGAGCTTTTCAATTGCTATAGAATTTACAATGCTCTCAATTCAGAGAAAAAAGTGAAGTACAAGCAGTTTCTCCTTTCAGTGGCAAAATACTGAATTATGGATGATGAAAATGAAGGCTCTCAGGGCTGAGCCCCGGTGGCGTAGTGGTTGTGCTCAGGACTGTGGACAACTGGGATGGAGGTTCAATTCCATCAGTGACTTCACAGGAGCAAAGACTGGGCCTCCTACCCCCTCCACCAGAGGGCAGTGATGCCCCGAAAATTAAAAACAAGAAAAAAAAATGAAGGCTCTTTGGAACCAGAGAGAGATGTCCAGCCCAACCCTTAGTAGAGCAGGGAGAGCACCACGTAAAGATCCACCAGGAAGGTTGTCAGGTGACACGAAGCAGCATGAACCTGTGTTCATTTCAAGCAATGGAAAAAAAGAAATTCCCTACCAGAGCCTCTAGAATTTGGGCTGTCCATGGAAAAAGAAGTGAAACAAGTTATCTTTGCAAATTTTGTAAAGGTACCACTTCACAGAGAAAAATGTCATACAAAGTACATTAGAAAAGTACTAGGAACCTTTGTTTATATATAGGTCCCATACTAACTACAATATATTAAATAATTGTAACTGTTTAGGATAAGATATCCACAACAAATCAAACATAAGGACTAGGAGACAATTTTTTCAGTGTTTCAGGGATAATATTTGTACACAGTCTTTGTTTCTCAATGTACTTGTATATTATAGTTTTATAGTAACAATAACATTTTGTATAGCAAGGAACATATCAATAAATGAACACTGAGAAACAATGTATTTTTTGTTTGATATACTGTATTTACTTTTATTGTTTTTCAAAGTACTATGGATTATGTTGATTATTTTATAAGAATGTTCCACATACATTGCAAAATATTGTTTCATAAAGTGAACATTTTATATTCAAAAACTGAAAGTTGTAAATAAATAAGATAAAAAGTTGATGAGATGTAAACCCTTTATGGTTTAATCCAAAAAACCCCCCCAAAAAATGAATAGCCGAAAAGATATCCAGACATGTTGGTAAAAAAAGTTGGTAAAAAAAAAAGTTGGTAAAAAACAAGTTGGTAAAAAAAAAAATCCAGTCTTTATTAAGCACAGACTTCAGGTGGGACCAAGGTTGCTTCGTGAAGTCAGGTCAGACCAAAAGGCTGTGGCAGATTGCTGGAGAGGGCATATAGCATTTCAAGAGGATTATACTTGGGCCCGGGAGCCCTGCTGGCCCAAGGGCTACTCACTAAGCTGCTAATCACAAGGCCACTGTTCAAATCCACCAGCCTCTCCAAGAGAGAATGATGAGGCTGTGTACCCCTCTTTGCATGAAGAGAAAGCCTCATCTTTGTCCTGTGGAGCAGCTGGTGGCTTCAAACTCTTGACCTTGCAGTTAGCAGCCCTACTCTTATCTCACGACACCACCGGAGCCCCTTATGTAATAAACGAGGAGTGCTATTACTCAGGATGAAGATCTGGTGGTGCAGGGATTTTGTGTGGGGCTGGGATGCACATGGTTGGCAATTCAAAACCAGCAGCAGCAACTCCTCAAAAGACTGAACTTTCCACTCCTGTACACAGTTACCGTTTTGGAAACCCACAGGGGTTCTCAATGAGTCAGCATTGACTCTATGGCAGTGAATGGGTGATTCCTCGGGAGCCCTGGTGGTTGCGTTTTCAGCTGGGGACCCAGTGGTTGTCGTTCCAACCCACCAGCTGCTCTGCAGGAGAGAGACGTGGCTCTCCGGCAAAGACTGACAGTCTGCTGACCATGGGGTGAACCTTTTCCTTCCTTATTGTACTCTGCCACAATGGGGTCCTGGCTCATTGTGGAGGTTGGCTGGATGTTGGGCCTCATGTTGGGGAAACTGGGTGGTGATTATAGATGTGCTTGATCAGAACGTGTTGAAGGCTCTGGCACTGAAGAGAGGAGACAAGCCGTGCTTTTTGAGCGTACCCAGCTTCCTGACTTCATCCGCATGATCCCACACAGGGGTCCCCAGAAGGGTGTCCAACCAGCCTGGCAGAGGCAGACAGCAATGCAAAGCAGGTGGTCACAAGCTGGACCTGAAAGATGGAAGCCGGAGAAAAGGAAGCCACAAGGGCAGATTGTGAGCCTTTTCAAGTCACGACGGTAAAGAAATGAGGATCAGACTGATCAAGGATGACGTTTCAAAGCCACAAAGAGCATCTCTCTTGAAAGCTTCTCCTCAAAGAGCAACTTCTGAGAAAGGAGGTGCCTGAGTACTGCAAAGGTTCCTGCAAAGAAGGCGACCACTTCAGGCAGACGCCTCCTGCCCACAAAGAGACGGCTGCGGGCCAGAAGACTTGGGCTCCCAATGCTCAGAAAGACCAGAAAGCACTGACTCCAGAAGTAACGCATAAGAAAACATAAAGCACTGTTATAATCGTAATCAAGGCTCTATTTGCCAAACATGGGGAGTGTTACAGGCTCAAAGACCTACAGGGGCAGTTCTACTCTGTCCTACAGGGACCCTGGGTGTGTTAGTCTGAGTAAGTAGAGAAATAGATCGATAGATACACATATGGATATAAGGATATGGTTTATATACAAGAGGACTGGAACATAGAGAAAACATTCCAACCCAGTCCAGTTCAAAGCCCTAAGTCCGATATCAGCCCATATTCCCAATATCAGTCTATAAAGTCTTCTTCCGACTCACGAAGTCACAGGTCAGTGGGTGCAGAGTCCCGGCGCTGACGGCGGGGGGTGGGGGTGGGTGTCTCCCCATGGCTCCTCACTTCCAGGGCTCAGGGGTCCATCAAAAGCATCCAGTAGTGGTAGAAGAAACTCAGTATGGGCAGGGGTCTCCACGTGGCTTCTCCAGCTTCAGAGGCCTGGTTCCATCAGGGTAAGCCCATGGGGCTTCTCCTCCCGCTCCTTTAGACTCAGGGTCTATGTCATGTTGCCGTGTTATCTTGTGGGTAGCCCGTCTCCAAGAAACTGAGTCTATAGTCTCTCACTTTCAATGGGAAATACCATGAGACTTCCCAGAATTTTCAGGAGAAAGCCATGCCCACCCAGAGCTCTCATGGGCTTTTTCCAGAGTGACAGGCAAGACTCCACCCCTCCACTCCCCATCAATGAAATTGACACTAAAGTACATGAGCATCACACACAGCCATTGTGAGAATGGTGCAGAACTCACATTGTTTCATCCCAGTGTGTGCGGAGTCGCCACTGTGTGTTGGAACCAATTCTTTCTCTTTCTGAGCAAGCTGCTTCTGCCTATCCGCCAGTGAAACCCCGACGTCTGCTCCTGTAAACACTGAGTCTCAGAAACCCCATGTTGGTCATGCTCAGGCAACTGCATGTTGAAGGGTAAGAGTAATGGCCATTGGTTTGTGAGGCCACCAGACTGGTTCTTGCTGCTCTCATGACCCAACATAAGGGTGCTCAGAAGGCGGGTAGGTCAATTCCTGTCTTTTTAAAATTGCTTTATTGGGGGCTTATACAGTTTTTTTCACAGTCCATATATACTTCCTTTGTGTCAAGCACATTTGTACATTTGTTGCCATTATCCTTTTCAAAATATTTTCTTTCCACTTGAGCCCTTGACATCAGTTCATTTCCCCCCTCCTCTATCCTCTTTCCCACATGAACCCTTGATAATTTAAAAATTATTATTTTGTTCATGTCTTACACTAACTGCTGTCGGCCTTCGCCCACTTTTGCTTGTCTTCCTGGGAGACTGATCATTGTGCTCAGTTTCCCTTTTCTCCCCCCACCTTACCCTTACCCTCCTGGTACCACTACTCTCCATATCAAACCTGAGGAGTTTATCTGTCCAGGATTCCTGTGTTTCCTGCTCTTCTCTGTACATACTCTGATCTAGCCAGATTTGTAAAGTAGAATTGGAAAAAAAAAGGAAGAAAAAAAGTAGAATTGGCATCATGCTAGTGAAGGGGAAGAAGCATTAAAGAACTAGAGGAAAGTTGCATGTTTCATCAGTGCTACGCGGCACCCTGGATGTCTCTTTCATGGACCCATCTGTAAGGGACTGTCCAATTGTCTACAGATGGGCTCTGGGTCTCCGCTCCATGCTCTCACTCAGTCACATTGATATGGTTTTTCACTTCTGGGTCTAGATCTCTAGCTTTATTCTTTTTTTAATATGGAACACTTCACGAATGTGCATGTCATCCTTGTGCAGGGGCCATGCTAATCTTCTCTGTATCGTTCCAATTTTAGTATATGTGCTGTCGAAGCGAGCTCTTTCTCTCAATGACATCCTAGGGCACCAGAATCTGCTGAAGTTCTGAGATCAGGTCCCCGAGGACCACACTCCCTAGGTGTACCACAGAGCTGTTCGGCCCCAGAGATTGTCATCTGCCCTGGATGCTGCAGGGCCTGAGGCTGAGGTCTTGAAGGCTCTGAAACCACCAGCTCCCTGACTCTCCCAGTCAGGGGAAATCACCCTTCCCTCCATCCGGGCAGAAGCCTCCCAGCCCACCAGATTCTCTCCCCTTCTCTCTAGGACACATGGATAGATACATTTATTGTGATTAAGTTTTCCCAAAAGACAGGAAGAAAGATTGGTCTTACAAGAACCGTTGTTTATAATCCTTGGGTAGGGGGGGGGGGGTGAAGGCCTTGAGGAAGCAAATTCAAAAAGACAGGCTAAAGGAAAAAGCTACCTTTTCAAAACAAGAGGGAGAGAGGGAGGACGGAAGCACACAGGAAGCATAAACCCACATTAATATCTCACCAAATAACCTGACCACGCAGCTTTGCATTTACCAACCACAAACCACATCAGTGGAGAATTGAGAGCCTTGTATAAATTCAATCTTCATGATTGCCCTGAGATTGTATCTACTCATGAGAGTGTGGTGAAGGACTCAGACCTGGACTGTTCAGGCTGAACCATGGACCTGACTAGAACACTAGCAGAAACAGGAACCACGGCTGACCGTCTTCTGAAGTTTTCTATGTGTGTTATCTCTTTCCTCTTCTTCACATCCTCAGCTACTCAGTCCTGTAGGTTCAAGCCCTTCATCTAAAACCCTTGGACCCAGATCCATTTTGGAACTCAGAATATTTTTGGATTTCAGAAAGGTAATATGATGCATGCAATTTATAAAATGTAATCTTCCTAGCAGGCTGTTAAGCAGCCACTATGCAAACGATCTGATATCATGGCCTTCAAACTCAATCCATTCCAAATTGATGTTTGAACACCCAAGAGTTCAAGAACTGAACATGTTTTCCCCATAGAAAAAGTAGAAAACCAAATCAGAGGTTCTGAGGTCCCAAAATAACATTTAAAAGTTCATTTTTTCCATAGATTCTAGCACAAAGAGTCCTCCATTGTAGAAATATCTGCTAAAACATCTAAATTCAGTGCATTTAATATCAAAACACGATAGAGTAAATAGAATTATGATATTTTATGCAAATAAAGTACAAAAATAAGACCACCATGATGAAATTTGGAATTTTTATTTAATAAATCATTTTGCTGGGGGTTCTTATAGCTCTTATAACATTCCACATGTAAATTGTATCGAGCATATTTGTACATATGTTGTCATCATCATTTCCAAATATTTTCTTTCTACTTAAGTCCTCTTCCCCCCTCCCTCTGCCACCCTCCTATCCTTGTGAATCCTTGATAATTTATAAATTTTTATTTTCACATTTGATACCCTCCTCTGTTTTCCTTCACCCACAATTCTGTTGCTCACCTGCTGGGCATGGTGAATGTTTTAGTGGAACAACAAAAGCACTATACAAGGGGGCATTCCCAAAACCCTAGAACTTTTTCCCAAAGTTATGTATTTAAGTGTTTTGTTTTGTTTTTTACAACACAACCTTATCACTCAAAGTACCCTCAATTACACTTAATACATTTGTCAAATCTGCTATTCCATTCTTGGGAAACATTTTTTTCAAACTCATCTCTTTTAGATGGCTCACAGCACCTTGTTTTTTTCTTGACCCCTTCTATGTTGTCAAATCCCTGTCCTTTCATGTCACTCTTTATTCTCAGAAACAAAAAGAAGTCACACAGAGTGTGGTCAGGCGAGGAAGGTGTGTGCAGCCAGAGAGGCATGCTGCACTTTGACACACTGAGCTGACTGATGACAGGTCCTTTGTTGTGGTGGGAAAACCAGTCCCCTGTCTTCCACAAATCAGGCCTTTTATGTTGCACACTGTTATGCAATCTTTTCAGAAACTCTAAATAGAAAGCTTGATTAGCAGTCTGACTTTAAAAATCTAAAAAACAACCCATCTGACTGGGTATAATGAGCTCCAAATGCACCAAGAGCATACATTTCTTCCATTCAGGAAGTTGACAGATGTTCAGCATGAGGTTTGTCATCAATCAACATTTCACCTTTTTAAATTTTATTTTATTTTTCATTTCACCTTTTTTGAAATGAGAAAACCACTTGTACACTTGAATTTTTCCACTAGTGCTGTCCTTGTAAGTTGTGTTCAACATCACAACAGTTTCTGTGGCATTTTTCCCAAGCAGGAAACAAATTTTCCTGGCTACACACTGTTTTCTTAAATGGGCCATCACTGAAAATAAGGTTGAGGACCTTCTTCGGCAATGCCACTGCGTGCACTAACTCAGAGGGAATTATTCAATGTTTGCTTAGCAGGAAAATGAGTACTACAACAGTTCCGCCTAGCGGAGCCTTTTTCCCAATTTTTTTTCTCGAATCACTGCCCTGGGTGGGGATAGGAGGCCAGCCTTGCTCCTGGAGAGCCGCTCCTGAATTTGAACCATCAGTTCTGTGGACCACAGTCCTGCACACAACCACTGCGCCACCAGGGCTCAGTTTGCCTTTTCCCATTTTTCTGGTGTTTGATTTGGGGAGGTTACTTCCTCGTATGCAGCGCTGAAGTGAAGCACCCCCCTTTGTGTCTGCATCGAGACTAAAGGTGTGACTCACTCTCCACCGGCATAGTTTTTTCATGTTAGATTTCCAGTTTGAAAAATAAGCAAAGTTCTGAACACCAAGCAGAGTATTTTTAGAACTTTGCTGTTGGAGTAGCGCAAAGTTCAAGCTTGGAGCTCTTCAACAAGCGAGGCATCAGTGTATTCCTGCAGCATAACGTACAATCACACCAAGTGGTGTAAATAAGCTATCCTGTTCTGACTCTAGGCATCCCAGTGCACGAAGACTAGAACTCTCAAACTGTGCTCCAAAAGGTTTTGAATAGCTTCTTTTTCCCTGAAGTAAATGGCTAGCCCTTTATTCTGAGGTACTTCAGGGTAGACTCAACCCCTCAACTTTTAGACGGACTTCCTGGTGTTCATCATTTGTACCACCCAGGGACTCCAATGGTCTAAATAAAGACAGCTTTATCTGTGCTTAGGCTAAATTTTGCTGCTGAAAAATTAAGAAAACAGTGTCGGTTCTCGGGATATTCTGTGTTTCAGAAACAGGTACACCAAGATGAAGGAGCATATCTAAGACCTTACAGCTGCTCTCCCAGAGCAGCTGCTGAGTTAGGGCGGCCCGTCCTGCCGGTTCGCAGAAGAGAGCTTGAACCTTTTCCAACTTGAGCATTTGGGAAGCAGTTAACCAACTTTCTTCCATACCTCAGAGATGGCGATGAAAGTCAGGCAGGAAGACCCAGCCAAGCTGCAATCTACAGAGAGGACCTGACTCTTTCTCGGGCCACCAGGAGAGGGAGCGTGCGCCTGTCCCCTTCCACGCTGAGAGGGAACCCGAGGGCAGGCAGCCACTTGCTGCTTCTTCCCGCAGATTGATGCAGCGTCTGTGAGCACTTTCCTTCTTTTTCTTTCTTTCTTTCTTTTTTTTTTCAGGAATGAAAAGAGATGCTTTATTGAGGGAGGGATGGACTTTTTGGACTTCCTTTCTTGTCTTCCAGACAAAGCTGCTCCCACGACCCGCTCCCAGCCAGCCTGCATTTCTGCTTGTTTGGTCAAAGACAACAGGCACCACTTTGACCTTGACCTAGGGACTCCACGTCTTCGCTGAGCTGCCTCTGCCCTCACTCATCCTTCTTGCTGTGGCGGGGCTGCTCACACGTTTCTCCTTTCATCCTTACCTCTGAGTTCCACTGTCGCGCTTGGATGTGCTTCCCTCCGCCCCCCTCCCCCACCCCACCGAGCTAGATTAATACCTGCCTCTTCAGCAAAAACTGGTTGTCAGATATAATGCAGATCCGCCAGGAGCACCAGACGCACCTAGGTATTTAGGGTAAAGTGACCAGATTTTAACATTGGTAAAGCAGGACACCATTGACAGGGGCCTGGGTTCTTGATTAAAAATTTGGTCTAGGGCTGAGCCCCGATGGTGTAAGTAGTGGAATGCAGGACTGCGGCCTGCGGGCTTGGCGGTTCAAATCCAGCGGCGGCTCTCAGGAGCAGCACTGGGTAGCGCCCACGACCACCAGTGGCAGTGATGCCCCCCCCCAAAAGGGGGCTTTATGGAGCACCAAAAATTTTCACAGAGCGCAAAAATAGTATTGTAATATATTTATTTATTAAATAAATACATAATTAATTAAAACGCCGCGGGACGTGGGACACATTGTTAAAAATCCCTAAATTATAGGGATTGTGAACAAGAGCCCGGGAAGCAACCGCAGCCTTTTTAAGTGAAAGATCTGTTTCCTGGTAATAATGGGGTTAAACAAGAAGTGGATGGTCGGTTAACTAGGTCTACACTTAAGGCATTCGACTGCGAGCGAGCGAGGCTTCGGTCCAAGCATCTTTCGGACAGTCCTGGGCGGGGTGCAGAGGCGCCTTCCCCCGAAGGGCCTAGGCCTCTCTCAAGACCCGGCCCCCCTCCGACCCTGGCTCACCTGGCCGCCCGCACTCCGCCCGCTCTGAGGGTCCGGCTAGGGACGCAGGCCGGGCACTAGGGCCGCGGGGAACAGGCCTCGCGAGTCTCCCGCTGAACTGCGGCCTCGGGACTCGACGCAGCGCCGCTCAGCTGACTGACGCCCAGCCTCCCCGTTCCCAGCCCGGAAAATCCCCGGCCCCGCCCACAGACGACGTCTCCCGAGGCGCCGCCCACCCGCCCCGCCCCTAACGCTCCACTGCTCTTCCCCCTTAACGGCGAGGTAGTGGTTCTGTAAATAATGTGTACAAGATAAAAGCAACCGCCTTTTTTTGGTTAGTAACCTTCAGGTTGCCTGTTTTGCCGCAGAATCAAAGAACAACACAGCTTTATTTGGGTCAGGAACTGGTCATTCGCTCTATTGCCTTCTGTCAGGAAGGGCTCTTCGGGCCACAAAATAGACCTGCTTGCCCTTAAACTTCATTTTCTCTGAATTTCCTAATGACTTGAGATGTTTGATAGAACCTTCGGAACTTGTGGTCAGGAAACCCAAAAGAAATGGGAAGCATGAAACTCTTCAAGAACAAAGCAAAGTCTGTTTCATTCATTCAGAAGGAAAAAAACAAATATTTTAAAGGGTTTATTTTATAGACTTTGACAGGTATGTCTCACTGCCATCGAGTCGATGCCAACTCACGGTGGCCCTGTGGGCAGGGCAGAGCCGCTTCTGTGAGTTTCCCAGACTGAAGCTCTTTATGGGAGTGGAAAGCCCTGTCTTTCTCCCGTGGGGCAGCTGGTGGCCGTGAACTGCCCAGCACGGACCACCGCTCTCCTTTTTACACGTCCATAAGGGTTAAATAATAGAATGGAGTATGAAATGATGCCTGTAGTGATTTTAGTAGTGATTTTAAAAAGCGTTTCTAGTTTTTCAAGCAACCTTTAAAAGTGGAGTTCGAGAATTTGGAAAAGAATGCTTTAGAACCGTAGGAAAACTCCGAATACTGGCCTGCTGGGTTTGCCCTTCCACAGCAGAAAATGTCTGTTGGGTATTATGTCTTTCAGGTAAATACCTTTCACTGCATTTCTCTGTGAAATGAATCAAGGAGGTATCACCCTCAAATGCTAGGGCGTGCTCAGTGGAAGAAAGCTCTAAAGTAGCAAAGAAACTCAGACTTGAGCTGAACGTTGAACTGTCCAGCGAGTTTGCCCGCGCTCCAAGTGGTGTCAGTCACTTAGGGCAGAGGGCAGAGCAGGTGCCAGAACACAGGGAAAAGCTTGCAGGGAACTGTGCCTTTTTTTTCTTCTTCACGGTTTTCATAAAGATCTATTTCATTATTGTGCATAGTGCATTTAACAGTTAGATACGTTTAAATAATGTATAAGTGACTGCATGACTGCAGCACCGGCAGCTAGAGAACCAACTGAACTGGAAATCAGCTAAGAACTGTCTAAATGTTTAAAATGCAGTTCTTGTTTAGATCATCATTTGCTTGGGTCACCTTTGGGTGGGGTGACATGGAGTTAGGGGGGTCGAGAGAGAACCTGTTGGTCACAATGGAAATATATTAAAGCCAAATCTCTCAGCGATGCCAAAACTAGTGTGCCTGATGCCCCAGCCAAGTTAACTCACATATCAAGATCTTTCCAGACTTTTTGATACATTGATTCTCCTCATTCGGCCCCATCATTGGCATTAGTATGTACCTGGAAGTCCCCAGCCCTGTGGTCCACTGCAGTTAGTCCTTGTCAGCTTTAACTGCCACTGTCCAGGGTCATCTGATAACCCGAGAGCCAACCCTCATAGCCAGAGACAGCTGATCCATGGATTGCAGGTCCTGCGACATCAAAGTCAACATCACAGCCAAGGTTCATCCACGCCCTCCTGTAGGAAGAATTGATTTGACCACTTTTCTTCCCCATGTTTGCTGAGAGGGTAGTAACAAGTGTCAACTTTAAGCTCTGAGCTTCAATTGCGATTTCTGTCCCCAGAATGCTATCAGTCAGTGTTCCATTTCTCTGTGAAAGTCAGACCACGCCCATACCCTTTATATTTAGTTTCCAAGGTCCCAGTAACTTTGCCGGGGTCTGTGTTAGATGAACCTGATGTTGAAAACTCCACCCCACTGCCAGACTTTGTTTTCCCAGCCAGTTCCACCAACCCCAAACCAGATGCTCTGTTGAGCATACCTCTGGCAGCTTTGCCAAGGTCAGCAAATGATGGAGGAATGCACACTGGCCGACTCTGCCCATAGGTCACCCTGGCGAGACAGTGAGGAGTGTTCAGTCATCTCCCAAGGGGAGGCGCTCTTCCAGCAGCTGAAGCCACTCCACTTCCTCACCTGGAGGGTCCACTGGAACCGTGCCATCCTTACTATGCTCAGAGCCCACTGAGAGGTGGGCAGCAACAGACTCTATGTGTGTTGGGTCCACCTGAAAGGGCATGATTGTCTTGCTAGGGAGCTACCTCTTTGGAGTCATGGTTTTTAAGTAGAGGGGGAAACCTCTTGTTAGCAATGAAACTGTATGTCCATGGGACTAATTGGGAAGTTAGCAATATTCATCCAACAAAAATGCGGGCAACAACAACACAAAATTCATGCAACAAATTCATCCTAAATGTGTCCAGTGATATTTCAGGTGATACGAATAGATAGGGCGCCATGAACAAAATCGGTCCCCAAACGTTTCCCTTCGCGAGTGCAACATTGTAGAGTCCAGAAAAGAAAAGGGGCATCCACGAAAGCAGCAGGTCAAGAGAGAAGCCGGTGAGTTTGGGAAACATTGTGCAGGTAGGACTGACTGCACGGACTTGGGGAATGGATTCCCATTTTCTGTGAATTGGTAACATATGTAATCAAGGGACCACTTCTGCTGTGCAAAGTTGAGCCTTCTCTTATCCCCCAATAGGATGCATACTCTAAATTATTCTTCCCGACTGGATACAAGTGTAGTTGATACAATCTCAGAATCTTAAGAAGGGTTCCTTGTAAATCCAAAGCAGAATCTGCCAGTAGCTAACTACCATGGCTCCCTCCCAAACAGGTTTTCATTGTTGAAAAGCGAGTCATCCCTGTAGCAATTGAAGCAGTGAATACTTCAATTAACTGAACTGAATCTAGCAACCTGTGGGTTGCAACCCCTTTGGGGGCCAAACGACCCTTTCACAGAGATCAACTGATTCATACCAGTAGCAAAATTACAGTTATGAAGTAGCAACAAAAACAATTTTATAGTTGGGGGCTCATCACTACCATACACTCACCACTGTATGAAAGGGTTGCAGCATTAGGAAGGTGGAGAACCACTGATCAAGCAGATTCAGAGAATGGACTGTGCCAGAGTAAAGGCCTAGCCTGATTATTTATCCTCCTTCCCACCCCGTCTCACCCATTGTTCAGTGGTGGATGTCAGTAGAAGACAGGCTCCTGAGGGGCGCCCAGCGACTTTCTGGCAGCCAGCACTGCCTTCCATCTCTCAGGCTGCTCTAGCAGACAGACCACAGCCATGGTGTGCACAAACAGAAATCTGTGTGCTCACAGTGGAAGAGGCTAGAAATCCAAATCCAGGCTGCCGGCTGGAAGCGTACCTTTCTTGCTCTAGAGGAAGGACTTTGTCTCTTGGAGCTTCTGTGCCTGACCCATCTTTGTGTGATTCGGTCATCTCTCTACCCAATCGCTGCTTCTTTATATGACAAAAGACATGACTTTAAGGTGGGACCTATACTGATCCTTTGTCAGAAATGTAGTAAAGACAGTCTATTTCCAAGAGGGACGATAACCACAGACAGAGATTTGGACTTAAAACATGTGTTTGGGGGTGGGGGACAGCTCAGTTTATAACAAGGGTCATCCTGTTGTGGACTCATGTCTTCTGCCATTGAAGTAGTCGAGCCTGCTCAATAACTGCCCACCATGGAAGCAAAACAAGACTTTTTTACATTGAATAAGAAGTTGAATTTGATCACCTCTAAGCTTACTGGGTAATGAAATTTAAGCCCATGCCTGCAGGGCCATGTCATTGCTATAATTACTTGGCATCTAGAATTAAGACTGACGATGTCTATGATAAACAATTTAGCAGAACCGGGAATAAAATCTAAAAAATTTTGCTTTTTAATTTTTTGTCCACCAGGGAGTTCTCATGGTTCCTCACTAGTGAAATCTTGACAAATCCTGTGGTAGATTAATTTGCCCTTGTCAAATGTCACTTCTGCAAAGAAATGCTGTTTCTTATTGAGAGTAGTTGGATTACTATGAGAAATTCTGTTATTAGAAATAATCTTGGATTAAATGGCTTAGTTCCAATTTTAGTGACCTTGAATATATGTGCAAGGATTTGTAATGTGTCTGTGTTTGTGCAATTGAAAGTAACTCAACAGACCTTTTACCAATAGGCATCTTACATGTGCTGTGTATGTTCGCTGTACAGTAATGAGTGCTATTGATGCTCCCAAGAGCTCCCCAAATCAGATCACTTTTAGTAAAACTGTAGTAATAAGTATATGTGTACTTACATTCCTGTGCCTTATCTACTAACTTATAATCATACCATTTAAATTATAAAGTCATTTTTTCTAACAATGCTAGAAAACAGAGGACTGTACTTAGAGGTATCTCTGGGGTAGGGGGTGATCGCACATCCACGAGAGTCCAAGGTCTGTGTCTACTGGTGAGGTTTGGACTGTCATGGTAAGACTCCTGTTTCAACAAGTCTTACCCAGAGTTTTTGAGCCGAAAGCAGCCATGCTAATCGTCGTGTGTTGAATGATTCAATAAGTAATCCCAAGAGATCAGGTCGGAGTTTTCAAGTTCACACACCTGGCTAGTGGCAACCAGGGTTTTTCTCTTCTATCTCCCTTAGCCCAGGCCTGGCCATCTGCTTCCGTAACCTTCAGACCCCAAGGGAGCAGGTCTGCATGTGCACACGGGGTCTCCATCAGGCAGAGCCCACCCAATAGCAACTCACGCCTCCCCACACAGCCTCCTTGTGCTTGTGCTCTCATCCCAATATGTGCGGACTGAAGAAGTTAGACGCTTGGATGGGACAACTAGCACTAGTTTCAACTCCATTATGGTTGTTTCCAAAGGACTTTTTGAGTCTTAAGAAAGGCCCGAGATCACGGAGGGCTGAAGGGAGCAGATATCAAACATCAAAGAACAAGAACCACATCACTACGAATGGGGGGAGAGCGGGGTGGGGACCCAAGGCCCACCTGTGGGTAATTGGACACCCTCTCACAGGGGAGTCGTGGGGAGGAAACAGGCTAGTGAGGTGCAGTGAGGTGGCAATGAAGCATACAGCTTTCCTCTAGTTCCTCAAGGCTTCCTCCCCCCAACTGTCACGGTCCCAGTTCTGCCTTACAAATCCAACTGGACTGGAGGAGGTATACTTGTGGAGATGGGAAATGGAAATGCGGGGAACCCAGGACAGATGAACCCCTTGGGACCAGTAGTAGGAGTGAAGGTACTGGAAGGGTGGAAGAAAGGTGGGGTGGAGAGGGGAAGTCAACTTTGGGGATCTACACATAACCTCCTACTGGAGGGACCGACACTGGGGAGAAGGCAAGGGGAGACATCGAGCAGTGTAAGTTATGACAGAGCAATAATTTAAAGAGTATGGAGAGTTCGTGGGGGAGTGGGGAGCAAGGATGGAGAGGAAAGGATGGGAGGCTGATGTCAGGGGCTCGGGTAGAAAGGTGGAGGTTCAGAGAACTGTGACAGCAGCAGGCATGTGAAGAAGCATGGCACAATATATGTATTTATGTGTTGTGAGAAATGATGCATGAGCCCCCAATAAAATGATTTAAAAAAAAGAGAAGAAAGGCCAAAGAAGAAAACAAGTCTGACTTTTTTTTTGGCATCACTGCCCTTTGGTGGTCGTGGGAGCTACCCAGCGCTGCTCCTGAAAGCCGCCACTGCATTTGAACTGCCAAGTCTGCAGGCCGCAGTCCCGCACTCAACCACTTATGCCACCAGGGCTCAGCCCCTGACCTTTTTTTTTTTTTTTTTGCTTTTTTTTCGTCTCTTCCTTTCCCTCTCTTTTAAAACAGTCATTCAAGAGAAGTTTGTACATTTGATCAAATGAAACCCACATAACACATCGCCAGATTATCTCTTTACCTACAATTTTACTTACCAGTAAACTGTTTCCATGGCCTTTGCAAAGTGTGGTATAATCATTAAGCATCTGAGGAAATTTAATATGGAAGAGTAGGATATATATATACACACACACACACACATATATATATATAAAACATGAATTTGATCTTGAATTTGAAATTTATTGCCTAGAATTTTAGGATTTCGCTGCAAAATAGGAAAATTGTTATTAAACAAACCCTGTTGGTATGAAAGATTAGCACCTAGATCATTGTATATGAAAACGAATCTTCGGGAAAGCACGAAAATTGTGCTGTATCCAAATTATTTTAATGGGGAAAAACAAAGCAGTCCATTCTTGTTTCCTAAGAGTAGAACACTGCAGCATTATACCACTATCTGAATGAATGAAGATAGGTAAAGCTTACATCCTTGCCAATATGCTTTATCAGTGTTTTCTACCTCACAAAACTGCCATCCTTATTAAGTCATTTTGAGAAAAGACAAGCATATTAACTCAATGCCAAATGCCGGAGGGAGAAGTCACTGGCTCCAGAAGTGCCTGCTATTTCTCTTTGACAGCAGCACTCTCTCATAATTCCCCAGCCTCATTCAGTGCCGACTCCTTTCCCACTCAGAGAGGCTCTGTGGGAGGGTAGAACTGTCCCTGTGGGTTTCCGGGGCAGCTGCTTAAAGAGCAGACAGCCTCGTGTGTTTCCTGGGGAACCGCAGATGGCATCACACTGCTCACCCGCGCTTAGCAGCTCAGCACATGACCATGGTTCCTAAAGACCTGGAAGATTTTTTTCAGATTCAAGGAGTTTACCAGCAGACAGACAGAGAACCCATAGTTTGCTTCCTGTTTGAGCCTATCGTCAGTATCTTTTATGATTCCAGCTATGTTCTGCCTTACGATAGTTCTATAGAATACGTAGTTACCTGAGAGGTAATTGTTTCACAGTTGAGACAGTTCCAAATCTCAGCGACCATACACACGACAGAACAAAATGCTACCTATCCCTTTAACCATGGTTACAGCGGTTGCTGTCTTTGAGCTCATGATTGTTCTATCACCTCATCCTATTGTAGATCTTCCTCGTTTTCACTGCCCCAATACCAAGCTTCCTGTCCTTTGCCAGGCACTCACCTCTAGGATAACATGACCCAAAGCCTTGAGACGAAGACTCGCCATCCTCACTGCTGAGATGCATTCTGACTGGACATCTGCCCACACAGACTTGTTTGTTTTCTGGTCCCTCACTGCCATCGGTTCAGACTCACAGTGACCCTCAAGGACAGACTAGGACTGACCCCTGTGACCTTCCAAGACTGGCGCTCATTACAGAAAGCCTCTTCTCCTTTGGAGCATCTGGTGGGGTGAGACGACTGACTTTGCAGGTAGCAGCCCAGTGTGTAACCTGCTTTCCCACTAGCCTCCCTTCCTCCTTGGGTCCCCCAAGGAGCAGCACCATGGTTCAGAGGGACCACCCATCTTCACTCTTCTTCACGGATGCCTGTGAAACACTCAAAAGCACTAGGATTCAGATGGGTGGCACCTAAGTCTTCAAAGTGACATCTTTACTTTTTGACATTCTACAGAGGTCTTATGTCAAATTGCTCAGTGCAATTTGTCATTTGATTGCTTGCCTGCTTCTTCTATGGGTGGTGGTTTTTTTTTTTTTTTTTTTTTGAGGGATGGTGTTTTTGATTTCCAGTAAAACAAAATCCTTCACAACCTCAATATTATCTGTTTATCATGATGTCTGTTAGTCCAGTTGTGAAGACATTTATTTTCACTACACTGATCTGTAATCTATACTAATCTATACTCTTTGGTCTTTATTAATAAGTGTATCAAGGGCTTTCTGCTTTCAGCAAACAAAGTTGTGCCATCTGTGTATCTCAAGGTGTGAACAAGTTGTTCATGAGTCCTCTTTCAGAGCCCTGTTCTCTTTCAGACAGTACAGCTTCCCTGATTGTTTCTTTAACATGTAGTTGTCTCTCTGCATCTGCAGATTCTACAGCCACAGATTTATCAACCACATAGCAAACATACTAGAGGAAAAAGAAAAAAACAATAAGTAGCCGAAGCAGTCCCTCAAAGACTAAGGGTTCTATTTGCATAACTCTTACATTTCATTGAGTATTTTAAGTCATGTAGAAATTATTTAAAATATACAGGAAGATTCATGTTATTTATTTGCAAATACTATGGCATTTTATAAATGTGACTTCAGACACTTCAGGTGGAAGGGGTCCTGGAACCAATGCCCTGAGGATACCAAGGGATGGCTAAATATATTATGTATGGCTATATAGATTATGTATGATGAAAAGATACGACCTTGACTCACACTTTTCCTGATTTTAAGCCACACACTATCCCCTTCTTTTCAATGTACAAGTTCCCTATGAGCACAGGTAAGTGTTCTGTAACCCCCTGTTATTTACAAGATTCTGTATAACTTGTTGTGATCCATGTAACTAAATGCCTCTGTATATTCGATAAAACACTAGAAAACATCCTTCTGCTGTTCTTCTTTTAGCCAAATCCTGTCTGACATCATCAGTGATGGTCCTCATGTTGCTTGCATCTGTCTTCTGAATCCAGCTTGACTTCCTGGTCGTTCCCTATTTTTGGCTTACTGCAACCATTTTTTAATGATCTTCAGCAAAGGTTATTTGTATGTGGTGTTAATGACATTTTATAATCTCCACATTTAGTTGTGAAACCTTTCTTTGGAATAGCACAAGTCTGAATCCCTTTGAGTTACTTAGCCAGCTAGCTCACTGATTCCTTAGCATGGAAACGCAGGGGCTTCCAGCATTGCAGCCCATGGTTGAAACAACTGGTCTTTCATTGCTTCCAATAACATTGTTTTTCACCCAAACCTTCAGTGCAGCTTAGACTTCTGATTTCACTAGCTTCAATTTTTTTTATCATAGTCTACCTCCTGAAATAATTAAATATTAAGGATTTTGGGGAGGAGATCCTACATAATTCTGTATTTTTCCCATACAATTCTTCACTACTGTGACTCAAACCTTGATATTTCTTCCTCAGCTCTTTCAGCTTAAGAAATGCCAAGTGGGTTTATGTTTTCTAACTGAAAGGTTTTTTTTTTTTTAATTTTCATTGTTTTAACTCCAGGTCTTTGCACATTTCTTTACAATCCATAACTTTCAAATCTAAATTCGGTTGGAATGTTCTCAAGGTATATTTTGGCTCTCCACAATGTGTTTTTTTAATCTTGTTCAGCTTCAGCTTGAACTGGCACTTGAACTTGAGTTATTGATGGCCTATTCCACTCTGCCCCGACCTTCATCTAATGGGTGATAGTGAGCTTCAACGCTGTCTCTTTTCACAGATGTGGTCTATTTGACTCCTGTGTTTTCTATCCACTAAAACCCACATGTATAGTCACTATTTCTCCTGTTGCAAAAAAATATATTCACAATGGATGTGTTTCTGGTCTTGCAAATTTTATCATGGGAACTGAAGTGCTATTTCTACCACCAGGTCTGTAGTTTCCACCACCAACCCTTCTTTGTTTTTAACTTTTGCATTCCAATCACAGTAATTATTAATGGATCTTGATTGCATGCTTGATCAATTTCAGACTGTAGAAAGTTGGCAAAATCTCTAATGTCTTTCCTTTTGGCTTTAATAGTGGCTGTTTAAATTTTAATAATAGTAATATTGCTGGCTTCCCTCATTGCCATATAGTTTTATCCTGCCACTGACATAATTGTACTTCAGGATAGGTCTTGAAATGTTCTCTTTGACACTGAATTTGATGTCATTCCTCATTGTGTCATTTCTAGCATAGTAGACCATATGATTAGCAGAAGTGGAATGGACAATACCAATCCATTTTCACTCACTAATGTCTAGTATATCGATCTCTGTACATTTTGTTTCATTTTGAGGACCCAATTTCCCTACATTCATACCTCGTACATTCCATGTTCCAATTTTTTAAAAAAACACACCCCCCTGAAGTGTTTTTAAACACTTCCAGAGTTCATGGAAGAATGGAAAACTCCCCCCCCCCCCCCATATCACTGACCTAGTGGGAGTAGAAGTCCAGCCTTGCTACTGGAGAGCTGCTGCTGGATTGGAACCATCAACCCTGTGGGCCGCAGTCCCACACACAATCACTGCACCACCAGAGCTCAGCTCCATGTTTCAATTTTTAATGGAATCTTGCAGCTCCCCATTGTGAGTTGTGCACTGTCAGCCGATGAAGGCTCCTGAAGCTTCACGTCATTCACAACTTTAAAACTTACTCTTCTTGACATGGCATCTCTCCCCCAGTCGTAGTTGAAGTGCCTTCCATCCATTGGTGCTTCCCTTCAGTACCATGTCAGACACGGCGTGGACCAATTGAAAAAGGAACAGATTGCCAGAGCCGTCCTTTCTCTTCTGTTGGCCACATGGATTTAGAATTGCCTTCTAAGGGTAAGAAACTTAGGGTTGATGGTATGCTTTTTCTGAATATTTGTCACATTTGTCTACACTCACAGCAGGACTTGCTCTCTGTGTTGTATGTGTGTTTAAAGTAGGTGATGGGGGACAGGTGTTGCCCTCACCTGTGTATTACTTTTTAATGTCACTACATCTACATCCATTCTTGATGGGGGAAGCTTGTCATCTTCAGAAAAAGTAAGGAATGATATGGTTTACTTGTAGCACATAGCCAGACGTTGGAAGAAACTTCTGTTTGCCCAGGTGGTAGGTAATACAGACGGGGAGTTGTGACCCGTCACTTAGATATCATGCTCACACTGGACACTACAAGTTAAAGTGATAGGCAAAAACAATTTCCAAGTATGCAATAACTAAAAAAAAAATCTTAGTCATTTTTGTTTGCTTTGAAACATTATATAATACTAGGTAGTCAATAATACCTTATCTGTATTACAGGTTGGTTTGGGAATTACACTTCCTTGTGCTTCTTATTAAGCGACCTTAGGCATGCCCTGTGAACTTGGATTCCTCCCCCAAAGATTAACAATTGAGTTGGGTTTTCATGAACAGTAGCATGGTACAGTGCTCAGCATGTAGATTTGAAAAAGTCTCACTGCCATCTAGTCAATTCTGGCTCAGATATACTGTTCAAAAAATAAAATAAAATAATAATTCTCTCTTTATTCTTCATCTAAAATATCAGAAGTGAAATATGGAACATATTCAAACAGCTTTATTGTGATCAGTTCACACGCCATGTAGGTCATCCAAAATCAGGAATTTGAGCTTGGAGATGTCTATGGGAAACTTGCCTTCCTGAGGCTGTGTCCACAGTCCTGATACATGGAAGTGTAAGGTGGATGTTTTAGGAAGCCTGTTGCATTCTTCATGCTAGGGGTCCAAGTCATCACAAAACCACCCCTTCTCCTGTGTCTCCCAGAACTCCTAACTCTGAACACATGTTTCCATGAAGCTGCGACTTACCTTTTTTGTTGTCAAAAGGGAAAAACAAGGATGTTTTAAAATGTCATTGCTGCGAAGAGCCACCCTCAGAAGAAGTCTTTTCATCTCATTAACTGCCGCTGAGTCGATTCTGAGTCATGGCGACCATGGGGCAGGGCAGAGCGGCCCCTGCGGGTTTCTGAGACTGTCGCTCTGCAGGAGCAGGAAGTCTCATTTTTCTCCTGGGGGGTTGCTGGTGACACCGGGCTCCTCAGAAGAAAGAGTCGCAATTCCAAATAGATTGTGGAATCTGTGAAGAGGGCAGCAGTAACCTCTCAGCATGTGCCTTTTCCTTAGGAACTGCCGCCATGTCCCACCATGCACTGAGCTGCCTGACCGAAAGGGGGGACAGCTCCAGCAAGAGCACAGAAAATGGACCCCCCAACCTGGCCCATCCGAACCTGGACACGTTTACCCCCGAGGAGCTGCTGCAGCAGATGAAAGAGCTCCTTGTTGAGAACCATCAGCTGAAAGGTGAGCAGTCCTGCCTCCTGTTTCTACACGCACCCCGGGCCCTGTGGAAATGTAATCCCTCTGTAAAGAGACCTGCAGGTGCAGTCCCTTCTCCTTGGGGAGAAGAAGAACACTCACGAACATAGCGTTTTGTGAGGCTGAGCTGCCTCGTTGCTTACTTTCAGATTAAGTTAAGAATAAAACTCACA
Organism: Nesogale talazaci; assembly: GCA_004026705.1. Lineage (NCBI taxonomy): Eukaryota > Metazoa > Chordata > Mammalia > Afrosoricida > Tenrecidae > Nesogale > Nesogale talazaci. Next base: position 37,800 of record PVJH01012752.1, read on the forward strand.
GCCATCAAGTTGATACAGACTCAGAGTGAGTCTGTAGACAGGGTGGACCTGCCACTGTGGGTTTCCAGCCCTGCGACTCTTTACAGGAGGAGACGGTCTCATCTTTCTGCCTTGGGGTGGCTGGTGCTTTTCAACGACTGCAGTCGGGGGTAGCAGTTCAATGTGTCACTCCGTTGTGCCATCAGGCTCCTTCCTTGGGATATAGGTAAGAATGCAAACTGCTGTATATGCCTCCCGGAGCTAGCATAAGGACAAACCATCTCAAAAGAAGAAAAAGGAGACGGGGTGGGGGTGGAAGGGACATTCAACGTGTAGGGACCATGTGAGACAGAGTAGAGTCTCCCAGTCGGTTTCCTAGGTTGCAAACACTCTGTAGGGAAGGAACCCTGATGGCATACGGCAGCGAAAGGTGCAAACCCGTGGGAGAAGCCATGGCGGTCGGGGTCCACAAAGACCCTTTAGAGCCGTTCCCCTCTGTCCTGTCCTGTAGTTACTGAGTGGGCCTTGACTAGACAGTGATGGATTTCGTTTCTGTCTTCCCCTTTCTGAGTCCGTGGAAGCAGATTCTGCTGGGAAAGCAGCGGTGGTGTGGAGCCGCCGTCCTCCCGAGGCCCGGGCCCCCACTCAGAGATGAGGGCTGCCGAGGCTCTCAAGCCAGCCCCACCTGCCACCTTGTGGAGGGCAAGCATCCCACTAGCTCAAACCATCGCGTTGGATCTGAGAGTGATAAGAGTTTCCTCACTCCCCTAGTTGTCCAGGCCTCTGGGCCGTAGTGGGGACACTGAAATTGCTTCTGTCCTTTTAGGGCTATGAGAGACTAGAGAAGATAGTTGACCTACTAGTTGGTGGGAACCAGCACCGCTCATCTTCCTACCCAGGCCCAGACCAAGCACGGCACCAGTGGATTTAGAGCTGGAGAGTGAAGGGATTTCTGGGAATATTGGATTCATGGGATGAAGTCCACCCCCCTGACGTGTGACTCCTTTATTCTCGCCCCCTCCTCCCTAAAGAGGTCATGAAGCTGAATAATCAAGCCATGAAGGGGCGGTTTGAGGAACTCTCTGCCTGGACAGAGAAATAGAAGGAAGAGCGCCAGTTCTTTGAGATACAGAGCAAAGAAGCAAATGAGCAGCTAATAGCCTTGAGTGAAGAAAATGAAAAATTGAAGGAAGAACTGGGAAAACTATGAGAAAAAACAGAAAGGTCCCTTGAGGTGAGCACACGGATCCATTGTGATTCAAGGAAAACAAGTGGCCCAGCAGTGCTGGGTGGATGTGGGGACAAGGGAGAGGGGAGGCGGGGGAAGGGAAGTGGTTGTTAACAAACTCAGAGACAGGGGAACAACAAGTGATTCCAAAATTGATGGTGAGGGGGGTGTAACAGCCCTGGTTGGGCTTGACCAAGGGCAATGTAACTGAGGGGAATTACTGAAACCCAAATGAAAGATGAACATGATAGGGGGGGCAAGAGGAAAGTAAAAGGAAATAGAGGAAGAAGCTAGGAAGCAAAAGGCACTTATAGAGGTCTAAATACAGGCATATACATATACAAGACCCTTATCTCACTCCATGCACAAGAATAGAGCCAGGTGGATCACAGACCTCACAGGAAAACTCCAAACAATTAAAGTCATCAATGAGGGAGTTGGGACCAACCTGGGAACTTTGGCACAGGGATTACATAGGCTATCAGAAATAGGGAAGGACACAAACACAGAAGAGGCACAAATAGACCAGTGGGGTATACTGAAGATAAAACATCTGTGTACATCAAATGAATTCCCCAAGAGAGTAATAAGAGAGCCCACAGACTGGGAAAATATCTTTAGCAATAACAAATCAGATAAAGACCTTATGTGTAAAATCTATAATACCATGATAGCCTCCCAAAAGAACAAAACTAACTGTTCACTGAGGAGGTGTGCAAAGGTGAACAGAAGTTTCACAGAGGCAGAAATCTGAATGGTCAATAAACATATGAAAAATGTTCCTGATCATTACCCATAAGAGAAATGCAAATTAAAACAACAATGAGATACCACCTAACACCCTCAAATATAGCCCAATTCAAAAAATCTGAAAGCAACAAGTGTCAGAGAGGCTGTGAGCAGCCAGGTACACCTATCAACTGCTAGTGGACATGTAGGTATGAACTGCCAATATGGATATTAATTTGGCGATATCTTAAATAGATGGAAATTGAGCTACCACATGAGCCAGCAATCCCTCTACTGGGCATATAGCCAGAAGAGGCAAACAACAGTCCATGACCAGACACCTGTGCCCCAATGTTCATTGCGGCACAGTTCACAATCGCAAGGAGTTGGGAACTGTGATAGCTTGGTTTGTTGTGCCAACATGGCCAAAGAAGAGGGATAGGTTTCATGTGACAACATGCCCCATGAACACATGTAAAATCAATTGACGGGTGGACATATAAATGGCTTGGTGAGCCCCACCCTTGTTCTCTTGCTCTTGGATATTAGGACCACCTGGCTGCCTTGTATGTCCTATGCGTAAATCTCGAAGCTACACCTAATCCGTGGATTGTGTTGCTGTGAGTTGAGGTTCCTTCAAAACCTGCTTCGCCACACTCCTGGAATATACATCTCTTGAGTTGGGGACTGTTGTATGCTTTCATCTGGCTGACTGTTGGTGACCTGTTTTGCCATTTGCTGCTTGTGACCGGATAGTGTGAATTACTCTACAGAGGACTACTCAGCGGCCCTCAAGACTCAAAGGACTGTCTGTGCACTAGCTGTCTCACACAAGTGAGTTTTACTGAGCCATTTCTACTGTTTCATACATTAGCTAACTGTTTATTTCTTATATTAGATATCTTTCTATCTATATAAATATATGGAGAGAATTATTAGTGTCCTGGTTTTATTTTCTAGAGAACCCTGTCTAACACGGAAGCTGTCCAAATTTCCCTCAACTGACAACGGGATTAAAAAGCTGTGGTATATACATACAAAGGAGTACTATGCATCATTGAAAAGCAGTGGTCAGCGCATGAAGTCCATCACCAAATGGGAAGAACTAGAGGAAATTAGGCTAAGTGAAGCTAGTCAAGCGCAAAAGGACATGTACGATACGAGTCCACTGAGGTAAGCTTAATAATAAAAAACTGCAAAAGGGGCATCAGGAAAAAGTTACTGTATATAGAAAATCCTGGGGAAAGGCCCAGATAGTATGACAGGGGCCAGACCAAATTCAGGGTTACATATGGTGGCCAATTGGGGTGGGAGTGATGGTGATGTACAGAGAGGGAGTGGGGTACTAACCCACCCAAGGGGAGCATATTGTTTATATTTCCACAAAGAAAGAGGAACCAAGTTAAACTGGTGTTCCAGAATGTGAATGCCATGTGACACCATCGAGTGGAAAACTAGTGAAGGGGGGTCTGAAGGCTCAACCCCAATCACAACTACAGAGGCAGCTGCCTCTCCCCCACCCCCCAGGAGAGTGTGCTTTGGAGGACACCACAAGAAGCAGCTTGGAGATCGAGATATGCCTGACCAGAGCACACGAGAACAAATGAAGGGGGAGGAAGAGAAAAGGGAGTGCATCCTGGTCCACCGAGCCTTCAGGACGATATTCCTACTCAGAAAAACCTATGCACAGATAGGATTATATGATTGGCCCCACTATGAAATATGACTTCCCTTGCTGACCCAAGGTCCTATGGTTACAACAGTGGAGAAACGGAATCAGAATTATACCCTGACTTACCCAACCACACCATGACAAAAAACTAAGGTTGTGCAACAGAGCATGGAAACCTAGATGGAGTGCCAAGTATATGCTTGGGGCCAGCATGTGGCACCCCATTGGACAAACCTGGGGGCCATTCTTGGAGGTAAACGAACAGACCCTGAACTGTTTACAGGTTTTTCTTTTATTATTTTTTTACATATGTGCATATATACATATATATACAGATATATATGTATGACACTGGGTTTCTTTTTTGTTTCCTTCATTTTAGTTTCTTTGGTTGATTCATCTTAGGATGTCTGTGTTTTTTGTACATATTTTTGTCTCTGCAAAACTATCTAGATAAGATTGGCTAGATGAAAAGTCTGGAGGGGAAATGACAGGACTGATGGTTCTAGGTGGGGGGTGGTGCATGAGAGATACGGAGGATGGGGAAAGGTGGGAGTGTTGACTAGTCCAGGGACAAAGGAATACAAGAGATTCAAAATTAGTGGCAAGGTGGGTGTGAGAGGAATAATAGGGACTGACCAAGAGTAATGCAGTAGAAAATACTGAAACCCCGATAGAGATTAAGCATGATAGTGGGACCAGAGGACAGGAAAAGGAAATAGAGGAAAGGACTAGGCAGTAAAGGGCATTTATAGAGGTCTAAATACAGGCATGTACATAGGTACATGTATTTATATAGGATGATGGGGAAATCAATCAATATACATATACTTGTAAGGTTAGTAATAGGACAACAGATGGACATTGGACCTGTACTCAAGTACTTACTTTCTCAGTGCATTTGTTCTATTAAATTAGCATTCCATGATGCTCACCTTCCTGACAGGATCACTGAAAACAAATGTGTGCATAAACAAAGGTGGTGAAGAAAGCGGATGATGCCCGGCTATCAAAGTTATAATGTCTGCGGTCTTAAAGACTTGAAACTAAAGAAGGATCCATTTAGCTGAGAAGCAACAAAACCCACATGGAACAAGCACACCAGCCTGTGTGACCATGAGTTGCTAAATGGATCACTTATCAGGATTGAAGAATGAAAAATCATAACATTGTGTGTTCACCTCCCTTATATGATCGCAGACAACAAATAGTTCCATAAGCAAATGTGGCGAAGAAAGCTGATGGTGCCTGGCTAGCAAAAGATATAGCATCTGGGGTCTTAAAGCCTTGAAAGTAAACAAGCGGCCATCTAGCTGAGAAGCAACAAAACCCACATGGAAGAATTGCACCAGTCTGTGTGACTTCAAGGGGTAGAAGGGATCTCGTGTCAGGCATCAAAGAATTAAAAATTGTATAATTATAAATAAGGGGGAGTATAGAGTGGAGTCCCAAAGTCCATCAATGGGTGAAGCAACATGCCCTCACGGAGGGGTTGCAGGGAGGTGGGTAGCCAGGCAACGTACAGTGTGGCAGCAAGTAGGTATGCAACTTTCCTCTAGTTTTCAAATGCTTCCTCCCACCCACTATCATGATCCCAATTCTACCTTACAAATCCAGCTAGACCAGGGGATGCACACTGGATCCAGAAACAAGGGAAATTCAGGATAGATGATACCTTAAGGACCAGTGGTGAGTGTAGTTATACTGGGAGGATGGAGGAAGGGTGCAATGGAAGGGGGGAACCAACTGCAGGGATGTACATATGACCTCTCTGAGTACGGACAGTGGAGAAATGAGTGAAGGGACACATCAAACAGTACTATATGAAAATGTAATAACAATCTGTAATTATTAAGGATTCATGGGGGGTGGGTGCGGGGGGTGGAGGGGTATTATGGGGAGCTGGTACTTGTGTTAGTCTGAGTAAACTGGAGAAACAAATTTCATAGACACGCATATGGATATAAGGGAAAGGTTCATATACAAGAGGAATGCAACATTGAGAAAGTATCCCAGCCCAGTCCAGTTTAAAGTCATAAGTCTGATATTAACCCATATGCCCGATATCAGTCTATAAAGTCTCCTTCTGACTCATAAAGTCACAGGCCAGTGGGTGGTAGAGGCAACTCACAGGGGTCCCCACACGTGGCCTCTCCAGCTTCAGAGGTCTGGTCCCATCAGGGTAAGGCCATGTGGCATCTCCATAGTTCATCCTCCCTGAAACTAACTCCCAAGAACTGAGAAGATAGCTTCTCATCACCACCAGGGAAATATCGTGAGATTTCCCAGACGTATCAGGAAAAAGCCATGCCCACAGGGAGGCCTTATTTGATACTCAATGGCTATCTCCAGATTAACAGGCTAGACTCCACCCCTACATCTCAATCATGAAATTAACATAAGTACCCAACCGCCACAGTACTGGAGGCCTAAGTGGAAGGAGGATGTTTCAGGGGTGTTGATAGCAACAGGTGTGCAAATATGGTATACACACAATTAACATATGTATTGATCCTGATGGGATTTTTATGAGCCCCCAATAAAATGATTTGTGTTTTAAAAAGGGACAGCTTTGAACCTTTATAGCCTTTTGTCTTGGTTAAGTGTTAAAGGAAGGTAAGAAATCTCTATACACCAGCAAGATAAAAGCCATCCTTCAGATCTCAATGACAACCACCAAATGACAGATGAAAGAATTTCTAGGAGCTGTAAGCTATTGTCACCTTTGAATTGCCGGATTTTCTGAAATTACAGAGTCTCTGTATACCAGTAGGGGAGCTAAAGAGCCCACCCTATCCTGGACTGAAACAGAGAATGAGGCTTTTGGAACATTCAAAAGGTTCTTGTCTCTGCCCCAGCCCTAGCCCTTTCAGACCTCACCCAATCTCTCCAACTTTTGCCTTCTGAGTTCAGAGGAATAGCAAAGAGGTCATGACACAGACCATGCACCTGTGGAAAAGACCAGTAGTCTCCCTGTCCAAAAGGCTGGACCCAGTGGCCTCTGGGTAGCCTAGTTGTATGCGAGCAATAGCAAGCCACGCTTGTCAAAGAAGGATGCAAATTAACGGTGAAACAATTATGGACTGAGGCGTTTCCCACAAAGAGAGCAACTGCAACCCTTGTCTGCCATTTTTTCCTCAGTGAAATCGTTCCCCCATTTGGCCCTGGGGTCCAACAACAGTCTGCCATTCATTGCCCAAATAACCAAATTAAGGCCTAAAATATTAGGAATAAAGTGGAAATTATATTGTATGCATAAGCCTCAGAGTTCAGGACAAGTAAAAAAAAAAAACAACTTTAACTAAACTCCACCTAGAAATTGCCAAAAACCGAGTCAGTCTTCTCTTTGACCTTCTTTGAGCCTAAAGTAAAAGAGTTATGTAAAAGAGTTAACCCATTATGAAATCATGTTTGGTCAACCTCCATCTATTTTACCAAAAACAGGATGATCCTGGCAAGCGCTACTAACTGTTCCCTTCTCAGACTCTCCAGTAAGTCACTGAACAGCTGATTTGAAAGCACCAAGCCATGCCTGGACCCACCCCTGCAGAAGACCCACTCCACCACCTCAGCCAGGGAGACTGGACTTAGGTTAAAAACATGCATCAGGCCAATTCTCTTGAATCTTGCTGGAGTGGGCCCTACCCTGTCGTCCTTATTGCCCCCACAGCTGTTAAATTAGCAGACAAAAGTATTGAATCCACCATACCCAGGTAAAGAAGGCACATCTTAATCAGATACCCAAAAGTTGGACCCATCATGCTACAAAAGACCCTTTAACAATAAAATATTCCTGATCCTTATCACCCTAATTGGTGTCACTGTCACCTTTAAAAATCCCAATCAGCCAGTACAAGACCTTTGAACTGTCACCCAAATGGTAAGAGTAAAAATGCCTTCTCCCACCTCACGTATTGAGCCCCCTTGTTCTGTTTTGTGTAATCTTCATGAAATAATGTTGGTAAACATTCTGCTGGGCTCATCGGTAAACAGGCTCTAGCCCTGTTTTAAAGCTATGGGATTTTAATCACAGAAAAAAAAATCTCCACAGTATCCAATGTTCCTTTTTTCCTAGAAACGGAAACTCAAATTGTCAGGGGAAAGGCCAATATCACTGTGTAGCCTGGGGTTGTGAGACTGTAGCATCCTGGAAAAATATAGACCCAGACATCGACTTTAAAAATAAGACCCCACTCTAGCCGTGCTCCCTGGAGGCGTACAACCCTAACCAGAGAACTATAAGCAATTGGAATGATCCCATCTGGGTGAAGGGTCAAATTTGGGGCCTCCATCTCTAAGTATTTGGTATGAACCCTGGAACTATTTCACTAGTCAAAAAAAAAAAAAAAAAAAGCAACCCTCAAACATGCCACCAAACACATAGAACCCAATCCTGTTCTCAATCCCATCCAAGATGAAGGACTTGTTCCACTACCGATAGCCCTTACCCAGCCTTTCTCTGTACTTCCAGACTTGGTACGTAATGGTCATGTAATGCTTCTTACCTCAGCACCTCCAGTATTGCCTGAGAAACCTCTCTTAAACACTTTGGATGTTGTCCATTAGTTTGTAAACAGAACTAAATCTGATGTTACCTCATACTGCTGGCTCTGTCTAAATCCAGCTCCCCCCTCTCCTCCCCCCCTGTACTATGTGGAATTAGGAGCAAATGGAATCATAGGTTCCTGTGAAAAGCAGATCAGAAACATCTCTGTAGCAGACTTCAACAACAACCCAAACATCTGTTGATGAGGACATGAATTTAAGCTTACACTGGGGTACCTACAAAAACTTTGTCTCGCTGCTCTGAGTTACAGAGAAGTCACCCTACCAGGAATTCTGCTTAAAAACAATTCCCATTAAACACCCGGAGGGCTCCCTTTCCTCCCAATAGCACCTTAAGGATTATGATTTCCTTGTACCTAGGCCATTCTCCCTGTGTTTATGCTCATACCCCAACTAAAGGCCAAAGTCTCTGTGTGCTGGTTTATGTCGCCCATCAACGGAGAGGGTGTGAGAGCACTGTGGGCTGCTACAACAGACCAGGAGAGCACCCACCAAGGTGCAGTAGGAACCACTGCCATTGTAACAGGAAACCAAAATTTTAAAACACTCATTCAATAAACAGACTTGAATCCACAAGATTTAGAAAATCTGTGTCCTTGTTAGAGATCTTGTTGAGTTCCTTTGTAGAAATAGTGCAACAGAACCGCTGTGGCCTAGACTGACTCTTATAAAAGCAAGGGGGGGAATGTTATACATGAGATTAGGGGGACTTGCTGTTTTTACTCCAGTCCTTCTGGTATTGTCAAAAATAGATTGTCCATTGTAAAAAAAAAAAAGGCTTAATGAAAAATATAACAAAAGAAAAAAGGGTAATAATCATGAGAAACTGTTCAACTCATCTTCTTGACTCACCACTCTTGTAACAGGCCTTTCGAGTCTACTCATCCTCCTGTTAATCAAACTAACTTGCGATCCAATTATAGTTAAGCAGTCAATCTAATTCATCATAGAAAGAGTCCAAACAATTAAATTCTTGGTCCTCAGTACTGTCTATCAAAGAGTCCCCACTGTGAAAGACCCACACTTACATTCAAAGGTTTGAACTCTCATAGAAACCAGTGGGGAGTGTAACAAGTGGCCTTTAAATATCTCACTTAAAGAAAGTCATTCTGTATTGTGACTGCTAACAATATGGTTCTGTAAGATTTTCCACTCCTGCTACCCTGTTTCTGAAGTTTTAAGAAACAGAAAATGTTACAGAATGGAAAAAGGTGGGCTGAGCTCTAAGTGGTTGAGTGCGGGACTGCGGCCCACAGGCTTGGCGGTTCAAATCCAGGGGCGGCTCTCAGGAGCAGTGCTGGGTAGTTCCCACGACCAGCAGAGGCAGTGATGCCACCCCCCAAAACAAAAAGAAAACAGAATGGGACTAGGAAAGCCTCAGCCAGAAAGCTATTTCAGACACGAAACAAGCAAAATTGTTACTCCTGGATGGGAACAGCTAATTGCAATGTCTGCTTCTGTCCGAGCTTGTTTGCAGCTGTACAAACTGGCCCTGTACAAACTGCAACCTCCCTGAGCTGAGAGTCCCTGCACAGGTAACAAAGCTCTTTTACTTTGACATATACTCAGAGTCTGAGTGAGCTAAATCTCGTGGGTTATAACACCATAACTAATTGTCAGCATCAATCAGCTTCTTAACACAAGATTGTACTTTTCAAAACTTCTTCACTATGGGTGCAAAATAAATAAACAAAAATCATAACCATTATGTTCAAGTTGACATGAAAACTATGTCATCAAGTTAAAGACATGACAAATCCAGAGAGAAACACATCAAAAAGTGAACAGGATATACAGACATACCACACAAAGGCTAACAGAATATGACCACCCTATGGAACAGGCGAGAACTGTCCTTGTGACTTTCGGAGTCTAAGTCTTCCAGAACAGAAAGCACTGCCAGCACTGCTGACAAGGGACAAAGAATTTCAATCAATTCTGACACTTGATGATGGGGGTACTTCAAAAAGTTCACGGCCCAAGGAATGAAGAGGTAATGGGGTTTTCCATGAACCTGTTTGAAGCTTCCTTGTATAAAATCTGATCTGGAGATTGACTTCCAATTAAGACAAGCTGTTCTCACTCATTTTCAATAAAAATGTCACCAAAAATTATTTACAAAATGGCACGGTGATTAAAATTTTCACCTCAAATAGAGCAAATGATGTACAAAAAATATTGAAAAGCATGAGAGAGAAAAGTTTGGACTATATCAGCAGTTGTTAAATATATATCTTTTTATATAAAATGCAAATCAAACATGATCCAGTGCATGCATGACTTGAAAGGCAGGCCAAGCGAGGGGGTGGGACAGTGATGGAAGGCGGTTATAGGGTGTCTGTTGTGTGCCTCTGACGTCACAGTGCTGGCATAGCAACCAGCTTGGTGATGTTGGTGATGTGTGCATGCGCAGTGCTGGTTCCCTTCACTTGTTGCTTGACCATTTGAGTCAGCGGCAGGACTCTCCGAGAGAGGGGCTATGGAGCTGATTGTGAAAGCGGTCAAACGCTTTTGTCGGTTGAAAGTTAAAAGGTGGGCGGTGCCCGTCAAGTCCACCAGACGGGACCCCCCTGATACAGTGTTCAAAGAAGAAGAGAACATCATCACTGACCCGAGGTACAAAGTCGACGTCCAGGATCTGCCAGAAATCCACCGCGCAGCCTGGGCCGGGAAGGTGAAAAGAATCCAGCAACTTCTTCAACGTGGAAATCATGATTTAAACTTACGAGATAAAGAGCAAAGGTAATGGGGACAGTGTGGAAGTCCCCAGTGTGGAAGCCAAGGGCAGAAGTACCAAGCGGACCACATTGGGGGACAATATCAGGGGCTGGCTGCAAGATGATTGTTGTCAAGGTGTTTGTGTACTGTTTCAGCATGAATTCATGCTTTTAATTAAAATATCTAAAAGTTATAACAGTGAAACCCCAGAATTTTTGTAAGCTGAGCTAACATATAAGAACAAAACCCCGAGTACTTATTTTGTTGAATAGTCAGATCTCTCCTTAGATCTGCGGTTATTATTCAATTAAAACAACACTTAGGATTGTGATTTTGTCTGTACACACTGCGAACTGTGTTGCTTCTCTTGGAGCTGGTGTTTTCTAGTCAATGATTTTGTCAAATTATCTGGCTGTTGAACTGAAATAGTGTGCTAATTAGCATTTATGAATCCACATTAGTAAGGTTTTTTTTGTTTGTTTGTTTTATGGCATCACTGCCCTTTGGTGGTGGGAGTAGGAAGCCCAGCCTTGCTGCTGGATTTGAACCTCCAACTCAGTGGGCCGCAGTCCCGCGCACAACCACTACACCACCAGGGCTCAGCCCACATCAGTAAGTTTTTTGAGAAGGAAATAATGAAGGCAAAAGACAAACTAAAAAAGAGGCTCCTATGAAGTTAGATATAACATAATAGGCTAATGTAGTATATTTCATTTAATATAAAGTCTAATGGATTGTAAAATACCCTACTTTATCTATCAATAAAACCCTTTAAAGAATCCTGCTGATTATCTTTGTAAGACACCATCAGTTACAAGATCCATTCCACTTGCTAAAATATTTGGAAATGAGCACCTTAGAATCACTGAAAGTAAGATTTGTAATTCCTTCTAAGTATCTGCGAAATAGAAATAATTGTCATTTTTAATGAAATGTCTTCATTTAGTACAAAGTAATAATAATAAAAAGGTTTTGAGCAATTATTAAGCCTCTCTACATGCTGCAAATGGTTCTAAATGCTTGGCAGATAATCTTATTTACACATGACAGAGGTGTTCTGTGAGATCATTACTATTTAATTCTCATTTCATTGCTGAGGACATTGAGGAACAGAAACATGGAGTTATAGCTAATAATTGAGAGTGTTAAAATAGATTTCAATCCAACATGGACTTTGTTTTCACCATCACTTAAATAATTTTATATATGCAAATAGTGTGCTGCATGATTTTCTAAAATGTCCTCTTTCATAGGACTCCCCTACATCTGGCATGTGCCAATGGGAAAATGGGTGTCGTCAAACTCTTACTAATAAACAAATGTTACTACAATCTCTGCGACCAGGAAAATAAAACAGCTCTGATGAAGGTATGTGGCAGTCAGCTATTTCACCATGAATTGGATTGCTGGATGAAAATGGAATTATCTCATTTACCTATAGTGGAAAGTTTTGGCAGTGTCCCTTATTAAAAGTTTATTTTGGCAGATGCAGTGTACTAAAAAAAATAGAACATAGACTGTGCCCTTGTAAATGTGTTTCAGTGGAATTAATTATATCCACAAGATACCCAGCGCTGCTCCTGTGAGCCACCGCTGGACTCAACCACTTAGGCCACTGGGGCTCAGTCCTATCCACAAAATTTTTAAACCATTGCTATCACCTTTTTAAATTTTAAAACTACACCCTAGATTTTTTTATCACCCCAAAGAGAAATTCTGTACTGTCGGCTCTCTCTTCTTTTATTGTTGTTGTTCAGTGACATCAATTTGTTTCCAAAGTGTAGCTGCCCTCTCTGGAGCAGAAGGAAACACTCCTGGGTCCTCACAATTGGACCTACAGCTGTGTCCTTTGTTGTAGTCACTGTGTCCATCCATTCTGTCTGGGGCCTTCCTAGTCTTCTCTGCCCCTCCGTGTTACCAAGCATGATGTCCTTTTTCTACAAGGACCAGTCTCTGGAAAATTTGGAAAATATGTGCAAAGCACATGAGACCAAATTTCACTATCCTTACCTTGAAGAAGCACTCTACCTCTACTCTTTCCAAGACAGATGGGTTAGTTTTTTGTTAAACAGTCCATGAAACTTTCAGTATTCTTTGTCAGCTCCACAATTCAATGCATGAAAATTTCCATCTTCATTATTCATTGTCCAACTTTCACATGCTGTGAGTTGATTGAAAATGCGTTGGCTTAAGCCAGCTGATCTTCATCAGCAAAGAAACAGGCTGGAAATTTACCCAATGCCCATTGTCTTTGGATCACTCGACTGCTGCTGCCATGAGCATTGATTGTGGATCCAAGTAAGACAAAGTCCTTGACAGCTTCAGCTGTTTCTCCATTGATCACGATGCTTGCACTGGTCCAGGAGTGAGGATTTTAGTCTACATCACCTTGGGTTATAATCCATTCTGAAGGCTGCAATTCTTGATCTTCATCAGTAAGTGCCTCAAGTCCCCCTTACAACCCATTAATAAGGGTTTCCCCAGTCCTGATGCCACAGTCCTCTTCAAATAAGCCAGTTTCTCTGGTCGTTTGCTCTGCTACAGATTGAATAAGTATGGTGAGAGACGCAACCCTGGGTGTATACCTTTCCTTCTTTTTTTTGGGGGGTGGGGTGGGGTGGGGTGGGGGCAACACTGCCCTCTGGTGGGAGTGGGAGGGCCAGCCTTGCTCCTGGAGAGATGCTGCTGGATTTGAACCACCAAGCTAGTGGGCCGCTGGCCCTCAACCACTAAGCCACCGGGGCTCAGCCCTCCTTTCCTTATTATCAACCATGCGGTTTTGCCTCCTTTGGTTCACACAGATTCTTTTTGATCTACGTGTAAGTCCCACATGAGCACAACAAAATGGCCTGCGATTCCCATTCTTCTCAAGGTTCTCCATTGTTGGTTGTGATTCAGGCAAACCGAATGCCTTGACCTAGTCAATAGAAGTGAGCATATTTCTGGTATTCTGGATTTTGAAGCCAGATCCATCTAATGTCAACAATTATATCCCAACTTCTAGGTCCTTTTCTAAATCCAGGCTGTAGTGCTGGCAGCTCCCTGTCAGTGTCCTACTGCGGTCATAGTTGGATGATCTTTTACAAAATTTCACATACATGTGATATCAAAGAGACTGTTCTAAAGTTTGAGCAGTCTGTTGTTTTGCCTTTCTTTGAAATAGATACAAATATGACTTTTTTCCCACTTAGTTGGCCAAGCGGCTGTCTTTCAAATTTCATGACATATATCCTTGTTAACTGGTTCTATGAACTTTCCTATATAGCTGTTTCATGTGAATGTGATTATACATTATTGTCTTTAGTGGCTACCTTGCTTCACAAATATTTTCAAGATTCATTCATTCATCGGTGTATATTTTATTTGACCTTGGCTTTGAATAGCGTTCAACAGTGTATGTCTTTACCACATTTTGTTTATCCATTAATGTGTTGATGGTCATTAGTAATGTTTATAACTTATAGTTATTATCAATAATGCTACAATAAACACAGATGTACATGTATGTGTTGGAATTCCTATTTGCAATTTTTTGGCTATGTGTCAACTAGTGGATATTTTACATGTAACTTTTTGAAAATCCAATAAGTTGGTTCCCCAGTTGTTGTATCATGCTATGCTTTTACCTCCAAGGTTAGGATTCTAAATGTTCCACATATTTGGCAATATATGCTGTTTCCTCATTAAAAAAAACAAAAAAGCTTTGGTAGTAAGTGCACAGACTATTTATTCCTTATTCTTAGAATTTGCACTCTATTTGTCTTTCTTATACCAACAGGCCGTGCAGTGCCAACATAAAGAATGTGTGGAAGCACTTCTGCTCAAGGGCGCAGACCCACACATGGTTGATTTTGATGGGAACACAGCACTGCACTATGCTGTCTGTGGTGAGATATCAATTGCGTTACTACTGTTGAATTTTGGTGCCGACATGGAGGCCAGAAACAAGGTATGACTTACCATTGAAGAACTTTCAGCAATATTTTCAACTGAATTAAGAAACAAATAACTTTGTAAGTTATAAATTGCTTTTCCTACTTTACAGGATGAGCTCACACCACTTCTCCTTGCCATCCATGAGGAAAACGAAGATATGGCAATGTTTCTAATACAGAATAAAGCAAATATACATGCTGTGGATCGGGAAAAGAGGTACAGGAATTCTTTCTCTTTCAGTGTTCTAGAGATTTAAGGATTAGGTCAGAGAGATTACATTATAAGATGATTAACTTGCAGTCATCTAGATACAGTGAACACATCCATACCAATCACCTTTCGAACAGGAAAACCTTTATTCTAACAGCACATGAAGAACATTTACTGTATACACTAGTGTATAAGCCAAGCTTTGCAGCACACTTTTAATGCACTTTTTGTGCCTGATATCTGGGTCAGCTTATATGCCAGTGAATATGGTATATTGCTTTTAAATCTAGATTCATTTTGTGGGAACTGGGGTCAGTCATCTGCTGTTAAATTAGCTCAAAGGGTTTCATAGTAATCTTAAAAGGACATGTTCTACTATTTATTTTATGATATTAATTTTTTAACCTCTGTGTTTTTTTGGTTACATATATTTAGGCCTCTGCTACTTATATAAAAGCTTGTGTACTAGAGTTAGAATAAGCAGAATTATATTGAAGAGAATGATGACATATGCATGTGTTGACATATAAAATGTCACTGAACACATAGCATAGAACTATTCTTAAACTTTGATAAAAAACAGAATAAAAATCATAGTTTACAGAATGGAATTAGTTATAAGAAGGTCATGTGTAGCCATGAGCACATCTTTATGAACTACAACTACTAAGACTATTAGAAGTCATAGTGGTACTTCTGGGAAACTGTGGAGATGCTAGCTTTCAGAAATGAGACTGTCTGCTCTCATAAAGATTTAGTCTCTGAAAACCTTCAGAGAAGCTAGTTTCGCATTCAAATGAACTCCATGGGATCAGGCTTCATATTTTAGAGGCTCATTTATTATCATCACTGTTATTAACATTATGGTTTTATACTTTCACTTAATTCATCCCTAGACCACTTTTAATTACAGTATTCAGAGTAGGGAAGAGAGGAGAAAACTCATGATTAAATTATTTACTTCAATTAAGTGACCCCAGCAGGGTTTCTTGTTATGAAAGAACTTTAACTATGTAACTTCTACAGTGTACTACACCAGTGGGAGAAGAGGTTTTCCATTTGTCCCTTCCTTTTAGCCTTGGAAGTAAACTACAAAATAACCCACACTTCAAAGATGCATCTGTTTGTTAATAACCTGCAAATTGGCTATTTCACATAGACTGGCAAGATATTCTTTTGGAAAAGGATATCAATTAGGTTAATAGCCACAGTTCTTAAGGATGAAATGATGTCTCTATTCTTTTAGAACAGCCCTCATGCTTGCTGTGAATTGCCTCTCAAAATACACAATAAGTGTTCTACTTTATCAAGACATTGATGTCTTTGCTCAAGATATATATGGGAGAACAGCAGAAGATTATGCTGCATTTTTTGGTTTCAATACGTAAGTGTTTACAATAGAAACACATTACTACAAGTGCTTATAAGACTTGATTAGGTATCACTAAACAGTAAGGTTTATGATGATGTCTTCTAACTTCTTTTTCAAAAGCTGATGTAGATACTTGTTTGGTCAGGGGCTCTTGAAATAGCAATGAAAAAATAAAACAAGAAACAAAGCCACAAACAAAGGTCACGGTAAGCTTAGGCTAGTGTAAATGAGCAGTCGCTGCGAGGTTCTTAAAGGGAAAGAAGGAGGGGCTAAAACATACGAGATGCCTAGGCTTACAGATCCTAACATTCCAGGGTAAACTCTGTGAATGAGATAGAACAGGGCCATGTCTTTGATTTTCCTAATAAATTACCTGATTTCTAAATTGTCTGGTTTAGCAGTCAATACTCTGTCTTGCACTTTCCCATTGAATTTTCCTGGAACTCCAGGCATTAAAAGAGATTGTGAGAAGTGATGTGGAGGTGGTCAGAGGAGGATATTGGAATCATTCTGCTTTTATTTTTTATATTCCTCCGCTTGTATCATTGAATCGCTGTAGACAAAGGCTCCAGCAGGCTAGTCTTGATCGACCTTGATTCCCAAAGATGATCTTGCTGATCTAGATCTGTCAAAACATTCGATGCCAAAGTTATTTAACTATTTTGTGTTCACATATGCTTATTTATCCAGTCTCTGTTCCCCAAACACCAGTATCTGACCCTGGTGGGCCCCACTAGCATTTGCAAAATGGCTCTATCTCCTGCATCAAAACCAAAGTGAGCCCACATCCTCTCCTAGACCTTCCACAGCGAATCACTCTCTCAGGCCCATATTTACCTTCTGGCTAGCAGTTGTTTGTAGAAGGCAATGGACCTGCAAATTGGGTCACGTTATGTTGCAGGAAAAGATGAGAGTTTCCTTTCCTTGTTGTACAGATCTGTATATCTGTAAATCCTGTATATCTGTATATCCAAGTCCCATTTGATCTCATGATACACTTTTTCCTTTCCCTCAGAATAGTGGGGCCAACTTGCATTCAATTTCCTACTTCAGCCTGGCCTTCAAGGGGTCTGCTTCCTTCACAAATGAAAATATCCACAGAGAATTGTATCTCTACTGCTAGTTTTCAGAGAAACTGGCATAATTTAAAAACTAGACTCACAAGGCAGGCAGGCATTCAGTCACATTCTTTGAATCTAGTTGTGTTAGTGGTATCGGCAAGTTATATTCCTGGCTATCTCGTATTCATTATTAAAATAGGATTACATCTTACTTGTCAACTGACCATGAACATGGAGATTAAGCATCATTTTAATAAGTATCTGCTAGTTGAGAATTACTGTGGATAATGAACAAAATAACTTCACGTAGGTTTAGCCACTATTCTGTGGCCTTATCATAGTAGTAGTGGGGAATTTATATTATCTACAGTAATTACTGAGTTTATATGTTCAGATAATAAATAAGTTTATGTGTAAATCACATATTAACTGAGATGCCCTGAAATTACAAATAAAGGTGAAACCTACATTTCGCTTGATACTGTTCCCTGAAATAAGGCAACATTCGAATATAGAAAGGAAAAGCACACAGAAACACAATGGGTTGCATTGGGAATCTCAAAGAAGTTCAAAAGTGTTCTTCATGAGTCAATCATTCAACATTCCCCATTTCTATGAAAATTTTTCTTTTCAAAATACCTCACTGGGTTTTCCTAGCAATCTTATGAAAAAGCATAATAGATTATGTTTCATTGGCTCATGTTTAACCTATAAACATTGACATGTCTTAGAACAAGTAGATAACACATTCATTTATTGCAGTTTGCAGGGCTAGAACTGTTTCTGAATTCAGGAGACTGTTCATTATGTCATTGCTAATTTCACTTAATTCACTGAGCTCTATTGCCTTCAATTCAGATTCATACCCTTTGTCCTTTTTCCATTAAATGCCTAGTAATAGTTTCTGCTATCAGCACTTTTTTGTGCAAATAATGAATGCTTTCTATTATTTTTTGCAAAGTGCACAAACTCTTTGCCCATTAGTTTCCTATGTGTGCTACAGGTATGGTGTTATATGTGTATGTGTGTACATTTTGTGCGTGCTTTCTATGTAAAAATGTGGCAACTGTATAGTATGTGGTCTAAAGTTCTGATTTAGTTCTGATTATAAAATGCTCAGATTCTGTAATATAGTTGGTAAATATCCATTATATCAATATTAAAATAATAAGATTTCCTTATGTTTTACTATGTAGCTATAGAAAAATGATAAGTGATTATAAAGAATTTAAAGCTCATCATCCTGAAGAATATGAAGCAAAAGGTAAGACTTCTTAAAATGTCATTCCTCTTGGGACTTGTACCATAGTAAAGAAATGAAGAGTCAAGAAGTTCTATTAATGATAGAGCAGTTTTAAAAATTAGTGTGCAAATTACATGTATACATATCTTCACATTGAATAGTCTAGAATATAGAACTATTCCTAAAGTTAACTGTAGGCACCTTCTATTAAGAAACACTCCTGTGTCAAGGGAAATTTCTTCATTAAATTCATGACCTCTAAGATCCCATATCATAGTAGTGTGTTCACTTAACAAATACCTTCAAAGTGTTTTTAAGTTACAGTTAGCCTGTTGTAGAATACAAATATTTTAAACACACAGGCCTTGCCCTTAACTTTCTAGTTGATATTATTGTCATTTTATTTTTATTCTAATTTATTCATTGCTTGCTAAGTGCAAGGTTCTGTCCAGGAGTTTTTACTTCCAATTATCTCTGTATTATACTTAGTCTTTCCTAAGTGCCAGACACATGTGAAGCAATAGGAGCATTGAAAAGCATGGGTCGAATTTAAGGTCCGCAGACTGCCAAAGGAGAAGTTTGTGAGCTGAAGGGCCTAAAGGACCATGCCTGGCAGAAAGGGACATCTAAGCAGGCTGCGCCCCTCACAGAAAGGAATGAGTTCCAAAGGCTTAGATGCGTGAGTGAACTTGCATGATGGAGGAGCACTTCATGTTTGCTGGTAGCAAAGTGTGATGTGGGAGAGTGTATGATTGAGGAAGCTACCTATACAAGACAAGCAAATGGAAGCATCTTCCATCCTGTAGGCCACTGGGCATTTCTCGGTTGAATGCCTTCCCTACAAATAACAGATGGCCTAACTAACCGTGGCTAAAATAGTAGGGGATCTGGAGTTGTTTGAGTGTGTGTGGTTGTGAGGAAGATCTGGGTGTTTTCCCCTCATTGAGTTGTGCTGCTATTGAATAGTGTTTGCACCTCCTCTCCTTATCTGCCTCAAGTTTCCAGTTCTCTCATGACAGTATCCAAGGGCAGGAGGGCCTACCTTTCTCCATGTTTCTTTCAAACAGAATAAACTCAGAAACTTGCATCGCTATGTCAGTCTGGGTAGACTAGAGGAACAAATTTCATAGACACGCATATAGATATAAGGAAAAGGTTTATTATATACAAGAGGAACAGGACATTGAACCCGGTCCAGTTCAAAGTCATAAGTCTGATATTAACCTACATGCCCGAAATCAATCTATAAAGTCTCCTTCCAACTCACGAAGTCACAGGTCAGTGAGTGCAGAATCTCGGCGCTGGCAGGGGTTTCCACATGGCTCCTCACTTTCAGGTCTCAGGGTCCATCAACAGCAGAAGCAACTCATCGCTGGCAGAGGTCTCCATGTGGCCGCCCCAGCTTCAGAGGTCTGGTTCCATCAGGGAAAAACCGAGTGGTCTCTCTGCCGGCTCCTCCAGCTTCTCGGACGCTGCCATATTGTCTTGTTTGCGATTCATAGTCTCTGAGACCAGCTCCCAACAACTGGGGAAGATAGCTTTTCATCTTCACGAGGGAAATATCGTGAGATTTCACAGAAATCTCAGGAGATAGCCATGCCCAAATAGAGGCCTCATTGGCTACTCAATGTCTATTTCCAGATTAACAGGCTAGACTTCACCCCTACATTTCAATCATAAAATTAACATAAGCACATGACTTCCACAATCACCCTTCCACTCACAATTCATTGACTGGGGTGTGTCACATGTTCATTTCTAATTCTGTCAATGGAAAGGAAATGTCATGAAAGTGACTGTCTAGAAATAATAGTTTTCCATTGTAGGTCTGGGTAGGAACCATCTTCTTTGGGGTGAAACATACCTAAAAGGAATTGTGACTGAGAGGATGGAGCGATGGTGGTGCAGAAAGGGGGAACTCATTACAAGGATTAACATATAATCTACTCCCTGGGGGATGGACAACAAAAAAGTGGGTGAAGGGAGATGTTGCAAGATGGGACAAAATAACAAAAGCTTATAAGTTATCAAGGTTCATGAGAAGGGGAAGAGCAGGGAGGGAGGCAGGAAAATGAGGAGCCTGATACAAAGGACTCAGTAGAAAGCAAATGTTTTGAGTATCATGTTGGTAAAAAATGGTACAAACATCCTTGACATAATGGATGTATTTATGGGTTGTGATAAAAGTTGTATGAATGATTCCCCCCCAAAAAAAGATAGAAATACTGACACAAAGTTTGTATGTACATATTGTGATTAGAGCTTCAGGAGTCCCTCAATAAACTGATTTTTAAAATGTGGTTCTATGTTAAAACAGAAGAGTCAGGATTCTTATCTTGGTATTTACTTGTTCTAACATAGGTTGAACATGAACCAATGAAATAGATACTATTTTCCTTCTTCATGAGATTGTTAGGAAAACCCAGTGAGGTATTATGAAAAGGAAAATGTTCATAGAAATAGTGAATGTGGAAGGAGTGGTCCTTGAACTACACTTTTGAACTTTTTTTGGATTCCCAATACAGCCCATTGTGCTTCTTTGTGCTTTTCCTTTCTATATTCAAATGCCTCATTATTTCAGAAAACAATATCAGGCATAATGTTGGTTATTAACAATTATCGCCTTTATTTGTAATGATAGAACATTTCAGCAAATATGTGATTTACACATAAACCTATTACATGAACATACAAACTCAGTAATTACTGTAGATACTATGAATTCCCCACTACTATTATGATATGGGCACTTTGGGGATAGAGTCACCACTTTTTCCTGCAGGGATCCATTGAAGTATTTGAGGCATGAGTCACAGGAAGAGAGCTAGCACTCTGGCTATGGTATGGAGCAGGAATCAGGGAAGCTTTCCTGTAAAAGATTGGGTAGTAAAAACTCTAGAATTTACATGGCTTTCCAGACTCTGTGACAGCCACTCAATTCTGATGCAGACCTGTGCAAATATTCATGACAAAGAAGCATCAAAGATACATTGGCTTGGTTGTTGTCCAATCCAATCAAATAATTTACCTGTCCAGGTTGCAGAGTGCAGGTGGCATATGACTTTAGTTTGCTTATCCATCCTAGAAAAGAAAGACGAAAGGAAAGCAAAGCAAGAATAAGGGAGATGAGACATTTGCCATAGTCAAAGCTAGCACTTTCTTGTCATCAACATGTGGACTACTGTCAGTTCATTAGGGTGTGAATCCAGTGAAGTTTCCATGCTCAATTTATTCAATATGAAATTGTTTGATTTTTTTATTGCACATTTTATCATTCTCATTTCTTTTTCTTTTTTCTCATTGGTTTTCCTTAAAGTCTTCTCATTTAGAAAATGAAAATGGTGCTGCATTCTCCCATGTATTTATTGGTTTGGCTGTAACTGCCATTGATAGGATAAATTTGACTTTAGTTTTATGAGAGATTAAGAAACATTTAGAAAAGTAAGTCTCTGATCAGCAGTACATATCTACAATGATTCAACTTAGCTGATTGAAACCTAACTGTTAGAAAAAGGAATTAAGCCCTGCTTAGTTGGGTAGACTTGTGTTATCATTTCATGTTCTTTATAAGAACATTTTTACTGTAGAATAAATTCTTGGTTGAATGATTACTTTTCATATTGGTTGAAAAAAGTTGCTGCTTGGCTTACATTAATTATAGTATTATCGTGTCATTTTTCCTCAGCGAAATCAGCCCTAAAGAGAGCCCCCATAGCACTTGTAAAGAAGACAAAGGACACAATTGGTAGGCTGTCAAAACACCTTCTCATTGTTAACTTATATATAGCATATTATGCCAAATAATAAAAAAAATCACAGAATGTAATTGAGTCACTGGTTCTCAAATTACTCCTAGTTTAGTGAATCACTCCTACATCATAAAGGGATTAGCATATTGTTGTATGGGTGGATATCATTCACTACAGGAAAAGAATTCAAAGCAAAAGAATTCAAGGGATATGACATATGGGTGAAGTCTAGAGGATAACCAGACTCAAGCTTCTTACAACCCTCTCCTTGTGGAGATAATTTTGCCAGAAAAAAATGAGGAAAGCCCATGTGAAATGGTGTCTTGCAGAGACTCTAGTGCCCAAGGTTTTTATTAGGAACTGGCCATGGTGCGTCCTTTCTTAGGATGTACCACGACTGCCGACTGCCACAGGGATTGTATGTGTCCAGTCTTAAGCCCCATTTTTACAATCACTTTGGACACAGTGATTGAGTGTTAGCATTTTGGGAATGATGGGAATGCTCTTGAAATCCCATTTCTCAAATAGTAGCCAATGGCTAAACTGGCAACAGGCCTATCCAAGAATGGCAATCTCAGACCTTCTATGTGAATTCTCCCTGAATTATAGTCCAGATCGAAATGTGGATTCTGTCTTAAAATTTTCAGTAGCAAATAGTATGATGACAGAACCTGTCAAATAGCCAAGCCTTTAATTAGGCTCATATTATCTATGTTGATCAAATAAGGCATTCAGATCTTCTTATATTTCCTAAGTACTCCATGGAAACTTTGTCACTTTGTGTCTTGTCACATACTTTAATTTGGGGAAGAATATCCATATGCTGTGATTTTGACCCATTTACTCATTTGAAGAATCAAAATGACTTCAACTTTCAAAATGATTCTAAATCTTGCTGTATTCCATCATGATACAAGGTTCATTTTCCTGATAAATAATACAGTGTTGCACCTATCTAGACTCACAGTTAAAAGGTGTCATGGACCAACAAAATAAAGATAACTTCCTCTCAATTCCCCTGTGGTTTAAATCCAGAAACAGCATGCCTTTTAACTATGATGGTATCTAAGATACTGATTGCAACAGTGACACTGTTTTCTAGGACTGAAAGGGGTCTGAGAAGCTTGGATTAAATTATGATCATTGTAAATGGCACTTGAGTTCTAGGTGTGGAATTTTGATAAATCACATTCTCCTTTCCTTGAAAAGATAAAATGTATACAGAGGAGAGAATTTCTGATTTACTCTGTAACTTTACTTCTTGTGTTTAACAGTGAAGGATATTTCAGAAGAAGATTCTTCAAGGGGGTAAGATTTCCTAGATCTTTTAAACAGGGAATTCAGAGAAAAGAATTTTGATTATATTGATTAAGTGTGTGTGGACTAGATACCACAATTCAAAGATGCTTCAAAAAGTACATGGGAAAAATTACCATATCTTTTTTTATGTAGTTATTTTATTGGGATCTCCTATACATATTGCAGAAATCAATAGTTCAATTAGATCAAGCATAATTATACAAAATGCTACCACCGTGAGTTTCAAAACATTTTCTTCCTTCATGTCAGCTCTCCTTTAACCCTTCCCTCCCCCTCTCAACCCTGCAGGAACCCTTATAATTGTATTATGTATTATCATTATTATCCACATCTTAGTCCATCAAATGTATCTGTTCAACTGCAATTCTGTTGGATGTATCCCTCAAATGTGGTTGTATAGTCATCACTTCTATCAGTTCCACCTTCCTGCCACGCTCTCCCATCATAGACCCTCAGAGCATCATTATGTCCTACGATTTCTGAGGATTTACTCAGGTTAGCTTTCATGCATCCAGCACTCTTAATTAAACAAGTGAACCCACACAGGTCTTTCAAAATGAATGATGTAAAACTAAGACCATAGTAGTAAGAGGAGGAAATAAATATTGAAAGAACTGGAGGATAGTTGTATGTTTCATTGCTCCAATAACACTCTGTAGATTTATCATCCCTTCCTTATAGCCCTTCAGGGAGGGAATGCCCAAATATCATACAGGTGCTTGTGAGTTCTCCACTTTGTCCATGCTCCATCATGTCAATTAGATTGCTTGCTTTTTTGGAACTTCCCATCGATACCTCATAATCACTTAGGATGGTGTGCTTCTCCCATGTGGACTTTATTGATCCCCTGCTAGCTGGCCACTTGATTAACTTCAAGCCTTTCAGACTTCAGATTCTCTATCTTTTAATAGCTGGTCACTATCATCAGTTTTCTTCACCACGTATGCTTGTACACATATTTTGTCTTCAGCGTTGGGTCAGGAAGGTAAGTATTATAAAGGGAAGGTAAGTATCATACAGTTCCACACTATTAGAACTAACTGCTCTTGTACTGAGGTAAGACTTATGTACAGGCCCAAAGCCCTCTGCTTCCTTCTTGTGTGTGTGTATGCTTACATAGAAAAATACACCTATCTTTATATATGTACATATATTCATATACATCTATTTATATCTGTACAAAATTTTTACCCTCTTCCTCTTTCCTCTTTTTCTTTTTGCTTTCCTCCTGCCCCACTATCATGATTACACATTGTTCTCCTCTCAGTAATTCCTCTCAGATATTTCAGTTGATCCAACAGGACCAGGGATGCGGCACCCTCCTCACCATCAACTTGAGAACCCTTGCTTTCTCCCTGTTCCAGGAGTTATTGGCTCACCGCTCACCTCCCAATTTGGTCCACTTGGTGTCTTTTTGAGATTGCTTATTCTCCCTATCTTTTACAGACAGACTTCAAGAGAGCAAGAGAAAAAGAAAGACCATACAAATAGTCCCAAG